>VUYV01000052.1:3752266-3861438 GCA_008711295.1 Anarhynchus alexandrinus | reverse complement strand
ATTCTGGAGTACCTTTTTTTTTTTTTAATCCAATTTAAAACTAGCGTATTTTGGAGAAGGAAAGGTGCATTGCAGTTATTCTAGAAGCAGGGGTCTTGTCTACAGGTGCAGTTTAGAAGGGCTATAAAATGGATTATTGTACTTGCACAAAAAATTTCTAGCTAAGAGATGGTGGCAAGTAGAGAAGCTTTTGCAATTATAAGGTACTAAAAGTTAAGCAGGGGAGAAGAGAGATACTGTCACTGCTTAACTCTGTATCTTGCAATGAGTTCATACAGCATTCTCCCTCTTTGCTTATAACCCACTCATCCCCACAGAGCCTCACTCATTTTGCTGCAATTCTGTATGAGATCAGGGATCTTTACAGGAAAGACCCATATCCAAATCTAACCTCACTAATTTGTATGCGCTTTGGCAGCTTGTTTTTAATTCTAGTGCTTAGTGAATCTTAAACAAAGAGTCTCTTCAAATGTTTATATTCATAACCCATTGAAGTTCTGGAGCTCACAATGTGTTTATTTTTAAATCTCCAAGACATTCAGCCAGCAAAACTAGGGAACGTTAGACTTGATATTGGATATTTAAAAGGAAAAAAAAAAATTCTCACAGCTTCTTCCAACCTTGTTCTTACTACTTTTCTCTAATATAAACTAAATAATACATAATAATTTAAAGAAAAAAAAGTAGTTTTTAAAATGTAATACCCATCTACTAAACATGAAATTTAATTCTTCCAATTTATTTCTTCATATTACTATATTGCACTTGTCCATAACTTGTGATACCGTTTCCCACAGCATTTTCCTGGAGAAACTGGCTGCTCATGGCTTGGATGGGCGTGCACTTTGCTGGGTAAAAAACTGGCTGGAAAGCTGGGCCTGGAGAGTGGTGGTGAATGGATTTAATTCCAGTTGGCGGCCGGTCACAAGCGGTGTCCCCCAGGGCTCAGTACTGGGACCAGTCCTGTTTAATATCTTTATCAATGATCTGGATAAGGGGATCAAGTGCACCCTCAGTAAGTTGCAGTTGACAGACACCAAGCTGGGTGGAAGTGTTGATCTGCCTGAGGGAAGGGAGGCTCTGCAGAGGGATTTAGACAGACTAGATCAATGGGCCACGGCAAACTGTGTGAGTTTCAATAAGGCCAAATGCCAGGTCTTACATTTTGGCCACAACAACCCCCGTCAACGCTACAGGCTTGGGGAGGAGTGGCTGGAAAGCTGCCCATCGGAGAGGGACCTGGGGGTGTTGGTTGACAGCCGTCTGAACAGGAGCCAGCAGTGTGCCCAGGTGGCCAAGAAGGCTGACGGCTTCCTGGCCTGTGTCAGGAATAGTGTAGCCAGTAGGACCAGGGAGGTGATGTAACCCCTGTACTCAGCACTGGTGAGGCCGCATCTTGAGTACTGTGTTCAGTTTTGGGCCCCACACCACAAGAAGGACATTGAGGTGCTGGAGTGTGTGCAAAGAAGGGCAATGAAACTGGTGAGGGGTCTGGAGCACATATCTTATGAGGAACAGCTGAGGGAACTGGGGTGGTTTAGCCTGGAGAACAGGAGGCTCAGGGGAGACCTTATTGCTCTCTACAACTACATGAAAGGAGGTTGTAGCGATGTGGGGATCGACCCGTTCTGTCAAGTAACAGATGATAGAACAAGAGGAAATGGCTTCGAGTTGTGCCAAGGGAAGTTTAGATTGGATTTTAGGAAGAATTTCTTTACTGAAAGGGTCATCAGGTGTTGGGATGTGTTACCCAGAGCAGTGGTGGAGTCCCCATCCCTGGAGGTATTTAAGGGTTGTGTAGATATAGTGCTTAGGAATATGGTTTAGTTGTGGGCTTGTCAGTGTTAGGTTAATGATTGGACTACATGATCTTACAGGTCTTTTCCAATCTAGGAGATTCTGTGATAAAAATGTGTAGCTAGATACAGGTAAGAAACCAGAACCATAACACTTTTCTGTTCAGTCAGCTGCTTCTTGGTTCCCAGGGGCTTATCTCATGTGCTTTATGACCACAAAGAAATAAACTCTTTGTTCATGTGTGTACCCTTTTCCCATCCCTTATGCCTTGAGTTTCAGCTCTGTCATTGCTAATTTTTAAATGTGCTTTTCCTGGAATACTGCTTGCTTTTTTTCTTTTTCCTTTTCCTAATTATTATTTCCTCCTGTATATCTGGCATTTTTAAAAGTAATAGAGTAGACATTGATGCTGATCTGGCAAGGCACTGCATTTACTATGAGAACTAAAAGGAGATAAAAGGGTACGATGAATGTGCAACTCGAAGGATTTTTGTGATGTTTGTTTTTTTTTACCTCTGCCTTGTTGTTTGAGTGATATATTGGCAAAATATAGTCAAAGGCTAGTCTTACACCAGTTTTTTTAGGTCTCATTTACTTAGCTCCAACATCAGGCTATTAGGCCAATGGCTGAATTATTTTATGCTGTTTTCCTCATATTGCTATTGTACTACTACAAAGTTGTAAGATTTCCAAATAGGCTATTAGAGCCTATTTCCCCCTGCAAAATAATGAAAGTACAGGCTCTGTCCAGTATGGCCTCCGAGAGGAGAAATATTTCAATGGATAGATGAAACACATGGAAAATGGAGATGAGGAAAAAGAAACAAAGGTGATGTTGGAGAAACATATGTGCAAATGCTGTATTAGTTGCCATTATCTATTGCTACCTGCTATTGCTACATCAGGTTGTGGTACTACACTGTCGTGGTTTAGGCCAAATTGGCTACTGGGGACCTAGGGGACCCCAGATGGGACCGACAGATGCTCCCCTCTACCCCTCTTCAAAGAGAGGGGCAGAGGAGGAAAAAGAGACTTATGAGTTTAGAAAGAACTAAACTACTTTAATGAAATATTAATAATAAAATAAAAAGAAATAATGAAAAATATATACAAAACCGTATCAAGCTCCCGAGATGACAGTCACGACACCGGTGGCACTGGGCCAGTCCCAGGCTGGACTCGGTGACGGACGGGAACTGGATTCCGGATCTGGATTCAGGATCGGGATCACAGGCAGACGAGCAGAGTCCTCCTCAGACGTCGGCCATTGAAGGGAGAGCCAAGAGGAAGCTGACCCTTTGATCCATCAGCTTTTATACTGAGCATGATGCAGATGGGATGGAATACCCTGTTGGTCAGTTTTGGGTCACCTGTCCTGTCCGCTCCTCCCTGCAGGTGGGACCCCACTATGTTTTTCGCTTCCGCCCTTCCAACGGGGCAAACAACAAAGTTGGTTGGCCTTGGGTGTTATGGCAATAAGTATAAGCAGGAGCCTCTCTGCATACCATGCCTGGGCATCAGCTATAAACATTGGTCTTATCACTCTGAGAAAGTGAACATTGTCTGCACAATATGCTGTTAATTTCAGTAGTTAGAAGAGGCCCAGCTAAGAAGCGAAGTTACTGAACAAAATTGGTTCTGTTTTACCTCAAACCAGGACATACACCATACACTGGGGAGGTTTTTCAGACAGTGCTTTTTGTTTGTTTGTTTAATATATCTATTTTAGAACGTAAATTTCCTGTTGGTTTGCAGCTAATTAGCAGTCCCATCCAAATTGTAATACCAGCTCTTATGTTAGTAGTAATGGTTTTATTAGCTGCTCTTGAATAATGTAATAGTGTCAGAAGTATTGAAGAATGTTTCCTGATTTAGTTGATATAAACATTTCTTCTTTATTTTCAGTTAACTGGATTCTTTGCCTTTTACTTTTCTCAAAGGCAAATAATTCCCATATTCAGCAGAAAGACACTACATCTTTCTAAAGGCTTGCAGACACCTTTAGTATTGGTCTTCTCTTGCTTAAAGGGTGGAAATGTGAATGTACTGAAGCGTTGAACAGCTTATTGTTCAGCTTAATGTATTTCTGTACATTAGATGTGATTCAAGTTTATTTTAAATACCTGCAAAAGCAGAATGGGATTACCAGGCTGAATTGCTGATTGTCACAGTGCGACCCCATAGTAAAAGGGAACATAGCCTGTTTTGGCCAAATTACTTTTGTGATTAAGTGGGGTTTTTTTGTTGTAGTGAGTTGGTTAAGAATGTTATGTTTATGAAAATAAAGGTCTCATATCAATGTTCTTTTCTGATTTCAGATAGGTGTTTTACTATTTTGTCTATGTGTATTTGGATAGTTGCTGTTGTGAAAGTATAAACAAGAGAAAATTTAACAACTCTTGAGATAGAGAAATATGCCTTATGTATATAGAACTAAATACTTTTAAGGATTTTTGTTAGGTCATCATGACCCAGTTCCACTTTATAAATGCTGGTGTTACAGCAAAAAAGTTGCAGCTGTTTAACCAGGAATGTTGTTTTCTATTTTGTTTGTAAATGATGTCAGTGAAACTGCCATGGTGTGGTGGGGTGTGTGTATTTGGGTTTTTTTGGTAACTTGATGCTTTCTTCTTATGTCTAGGAGTTTCTTTTAACGCGCCCTCTCTAGTTGTCTCTTGATCTATATATATATATTTTTTTTTTTTTTAAAGTGCTCCCTCTTGTGTTAGTGACAGCATGGTCATTACTGTTTCAGCATCAGTTACCAAATCACTTCAATTACAGTACATGTCATTAGTGTTTAAAAGAATTATAGTGTATTTCTTCCCTCCTAAGTCTTCAAGTGTTGTTCTGCACTTATGTTTGCTTGCATGGCTCTCTGGATATCAAGACTTCTGATTTTTCCTGCTTTTTGTAGTTTCTTTGCAATTTTACTCAGCTGGCATTTGTGTGTGTTTGCTTTTGTTGCTGCCAATGTGCTAGTAACAACTAAAACTGTTACTGTCTGTCTGTCTTCAGCTCTTAAAGTATTCTAATAACAGCATGCATTTGGGCTCAGCTGGAGATCCATTTCAGAACCTCAAATTAAAATTTACTGTAATTACAACAGAGCCTGCAACATGATTTCCATGTTCAAGTATTATTAATGTAGTATAATCTTATGTCTAAGCATTATTAATGAGTTACTGATTAGCCAGATTTCATGCAAATACAAAGGTGGATATATTCAAGCAGATTATCCGCAAAGCTGGGGTAGTGCTATGTTATGATTGTAAACATTGTATTATCGCAGTGAGAGTCATAATATGCCTTAATAAAGCCTATATGGCAGGATATTGGTGTGTACTTAAATATGTTGATTTTGTTACCACTAGGGTGTGGTCTCCTGAGGAGGAATGAAAAGATGCAACTTCCTCATGATCTAGACCACTGGGGATAAATTTTGTTACTGATGATTTGCAAAATTCTTTTTCCAAGGAAGGAAAGTAGGAGTATTTCCTGCTTTACAGATGAGAAAAGTGAGTTATAGTTACTGAGTGACCAAATTATTTCACCTCTCTAACAGATGTTCGATAAAACCCATTTTCTCTAATCCCCACTGTGTGATTTGGTAGCAACTAAAGGCTGCAGCCATTGCAGTAGTCTCCTGCTTTAGGACAGGAGAAAACAATTCTCATAATCCCCAGAGAAAGGTTACAAAACTTCATGGGTTCCCAGCAGCGGTGTGCTGCTGAAGTGGTTTTCTTCATCTCCAATGTGTAGTAGGTAGGGAACAGCTATGATTTATGAGGCCTCTGTTCCCATGGGCAGATACATTGCCTGGGAAATACTGAATGTATATATATTAATTCATCTCTTATTAGATAAGCATCAAGGTAAGAGCACCTTTTCCATATGTATTTTCTATGAATTAAAAAGTTAACAGTAGCTTCCTGAAAGTTCTAAGAGTATGACAGAGGCAGAGATCAACAGTCTCCTTGTTCTTGCGTGCTATGCAAACATGATAAATGGGCCTTCAGGGCACTGAGAAGACATTAAAAAAAAAATAGAATACAGGGAAAGCCACTGAACTGACCTCAAAGAAGCTGCTGGCTGGAGAGACTTCTTAGTGAGACAGGGAAATGAAAAATTAACAGAGGCTTACTTGTATGCGGTGTGTTTGAGACAGCAAGTGTGTCACGCACCAAGTTATTTAGGCCTTAACTGACTTCTCATGTATGTACGTGTTTAACTTGAACCCATTTTAAATATGCCAATTCTTTCTTCCTTACCCCTCCAAAAGTGTAGGTCATATTTCAATGGTTAGCTGCTTCTATTTCAAGTTTGAGGGCATTTCCTCCTTTTTCATACCACACAAATGATGTGAAAACTTTCATTTGACTAATCACCTTTATTTAGTGGTTAGTCTGGCTTTATGCAAGTTCATTTGGACACACTTGGTGACTGCTTCCTCTTTCTGACTTACGGGTAAAATACTCATATGGAATGTAATAGCAGAGGAGGCTCCTGCTTCTGTCATTTTGCATTGTATGTGCTGTGAGAGACTGAAGGCTGTGTACAAGCTACTTCCCTACACTAGTCATATTGTGTGATCTGCATCTATCCATAGGAGCCTTTCTGTTAAATTTCTGTCTAAGTTTGTGTTAAATTCAAAGATTTACTACCTGAGAACTGTAATCTTATGGCCTTAACGGATCATATTGGAAGAGAGGAGATGGCAAGTTGCTAACCTCTCTGTATTCTCAGCTTTGAAGACTAAAAGTTCAGTTTTCAAGTCATAAGTTTGTATAGGTCACGGTTCCTGGAGTCACATGAAGACAACAGAGTTATCTTTTCTGTAGATAACAAGTATTTCCATGAGTCATAGAATTAAATGAGGTTTGACTTCCTCCCCCAGCCCCCAATCTTTTTTTTGTTTTAAGCCTGACTGATTTTGATACCTAAAAAAAAAATTGGCTCCAGTTAAAACTTTCTTTATGCTTGGATCAAATATAAGGGCCTCACCTCTGTGGATTTACTGGCATCAAGGGGTGGGGTTGAAGGCAACCTTTCTGTGAGTGGAGGAGGATCTGCTATAGAATCACCTATTTTCATAAAGCACATTGGGATTTCATATCTGTATTGCCTCTACTCTTTCATCAGTCTTGGTTAGAAATTGGCTGTTGGGTTTAGGCACTGCTATGGAGGAAGATAGTTGAAGTGAGATTCTATAAATTTCATTTACTTTAGGAAGCTATGCTCATAAAAATAAATTTTTTTAGTGCTTGTGATGGCAAAGAAGACTTGCAAATGTGAACAGCAGAGAATGGATGCATGTACTAATGTCTGGACCAGCGGAGAGGCGGCAGAAGGAGCTGAAGCAGTCATTTTGGCAGGCAGTGCCAGCCAGTATAAACCAGGGCTGCCTAAAGGAAGGAGCTATGCTTCTTCTGTGCTCCTGAATTAGTGTATTTGGTAATAATTTAAAGTGGTGAAGGTCATATTTTTTACTTTCCTCTTTTACGGGAGTACAAATTTTGAAGCTTTTCAGAAACTGCCATGCATGGCAAGAAGGTAAATTCAGTCTTGCTGCTGAACTTCGACTTTGCCTGCCCCCTTCTGCTAGCAGGGGTTATTAGGGCTTCTCGATAGTGCTCATGAAAAAGACCTGAGCACCCTTTACTGTTGTGCCTGCTTCACTGGACCTTGCTTACAATCTTTACTTGCAGCATGAAGGTGCTCTTGAGGTCTGCTTTAAGTTTTGAACAGCTTAAATCTGTTCTTGGCCCATGTTCATGTTATACATCAAAAGTGCAATGACTAGTGTAATGTCCCTGGGTTACTGCAGTGTTGAAAGAGGTTTGGGGCTTGTCCAGTCTGCAGGACCTGCAGACTTTGAAATCTTAACCAATGTAGGGGAATTGTATTTGTCAACACTTGTTACAAGCCTTCTTAATGCTTTCCTGAAATCTCTGAGATTTCAGGATTAGGCACTTTTGGATATAACTGAGGATACGAGAGTTTAATTTTGTCAACAGTAAGAATTGTTTGATTCAACTCCAGCAAAAATGTTATGTGACGTAATACCTCTGAAATTACTTGAGGACTTAAGAAATAACACTGCAGCATGAGGCTTGCTCTATTGAGTAACGAAACTGCTAGTTAATGTGTGGGGATTTGGCTTTTCTTTATTTTTCCTTTTTCTTGTCCTCTTCCCTAGGAATGTTTCGGAAAAATGAAGATTTGACTCCATCACAGAGGTGCTTGGCTGTAAGGTAGGCTTTCAGACATCTCTGAGAGTCTAGTTTTGGGACTGGGGAGAAGCTGGTGTTTTGTGTGCTTTATTAATGCTCTGTGGAGTTGCTGCAGTTCACACTCAAGACAGAGTTTACAAATGCATCTAAAACAGATCTATCCTTTTTATATTTTTAGCTTAATTCATATATCTATTCTCCTGGAAAATATCACTAGAAGTAGGTTTTAAACTTATTTAAGAAAAGCATTCTAAGTTCAATGTAGTCTAGGCAAATTAATGCCATATGAGACAGGAAACTAGTTACACATAGAAAGTACAAATATAAAGTAGCTGGTGAAGGAACACGCTTGTTTACTTCTGTTTTTCAGTATTTAGCTTACCTTTTCTCCTTTATTCAGGAAGCTTGAAAATAGTATGTTGTCCTGGACAGAACAGTCTTGACTTGAGGAATTTTCCTTAACTGAAATTCTTGCCAGTTAAAACAAACCTTTGTTTACTGATTCAGTTATTGAGGAAAAAAAGAAAACATAAACAGTTGAACAAACACTTAAGGAAACACCCTTCCTTCTCCTTCCCCAGGCTCAGCTTCAGTCAAGCTTCAGTCAAACTTCAGTCTGCTGGGCAAGGAGAAAGTCACTAGAATTCAGGAGATCTGTCTGTAAATGCTCAGTCCAGATTGGAAAAAAAAATACTATGTGTAGAATGTTTTAAGCTGTGATTACAGAAGACACACAAACTGCTTTTCTACGTGTGGTTTTTATTGCAGTTAGAGTAAGCAATAACATGGAGTATGACTTTTCCTACTGTGGAAATTCTGTAGAACTACACATTCCATCTCACAAGTTGCTTGTCTTTGAATTACAGACGCATGCCAAGTCTACTGGAGTATTTAAGTTACAACTGTAATTTCATGGGTATCCTGGCAGGCCCGTTATGCTCTTACAAAGACTATATTACTTTCATTGAAGGCAGATCATACCAACTGCAACAGTCTGAAGCAAATGGGAAGGAAGATACAAAATATGAACAACCGGACCCTTCTCCCAATGTAAGATGTATGACTCTTGCAGTGCCGATGCTTCCGTAATCATTGCATGGAAAGCTTGGTTTGCACTGTTCATTTACAGGCATAACTTCTGAGCTGTATCCAGAGTTCGTTCATCAACAGTATTAGTTCCCTGTTCAAAAAGATAAATATTTATTTTTTTTGAGGCAGGTTTTCTCCATGGTCTCCAGTCTGGATCTTGTGGATAAAAGCAGATTAAATTGGGAGTTTCCTAACAAGCTTATATGGTAAAAAGCTGTCTTTAAATTAAAACAGTTGATGCATGTTTCCTTCAAAGCATACACTGTGCACAAAAAAAGTCCTGGTAAGGACGAAGTGCACATTTTGTCATTTGAAAGCTGATGATACTTAAGAGTTCCAGCAAGGTTTCATGAATGTTTTCAAATTCTACTGTTTTTTAATGTCTTCTTGCAGCAAGTAGAAAACATTCATCTGTAACAAGTTGAAAAACACTCATAGAAATAGTTTCATTTTTCTTGCTTTCATTCAAGTAGAGAGGTATTAAAGATCGATTTTGATCTGAAGATATAGTAAAAGATGTACTAGCCATAATACCATGGCTCTAATACTATACTATTACTAGCCATAATACTGTGGCTCATAATCCACATGACATATTTCTTTTTTCTTTGTTCCATTGTTGGAAAAGAGACCAAACATGTACAGAAGAAAGTCCAGTTAATCATACCTTACAAGAGATATTGTATGGCCTGAATTAAAATCAAAAGCTCCTGGAGCCTGCAACTTTTTAAACTTAATCCAATTAGTTTAATGCTCAGGATACTCAATATTATCTTTTCACTCTTTTCATATCCTCTTAAATAGGAGTGTATCAGACTTTTAAATTTGTTTGTGCCTAACATAATTATTACCACACACAAAAGGCAGAATTATCATGGAGTCAATTGCAACACTTCAGATAAATGGCTGTTGCTAATTCCTGCACCATTTACCTGTTTTCTGCTTATCTTGTGGACCGCCAACTGTTGCTGGAGCAGACGAAAGCATTCCCACGCATAGCTGCTTGTCTTGTCCTACCATCTAGAGGTTATCATCCCCACAGCTGGGCTAACAGGGAGTGCTTCCTAATCGGTTGTGTCATCTCCAACCACTTCCATCCTTTGAATGTGGATGAGGACTCCTTGCACGTTCCATTCTACCCCATCTCAAGTGGTTGTAGTAACTTGTACCACAGGAATGTAAACTAGTGGCTGGAGGATGATAACACTTTAAACTGCTCCACATGTTTACAAAGCACCGAAGCTCATAGAAGTGTGCTGTTGAGCAAAGAGTTAGGAAGGGCAAAAGAGACACAGGAGAATTTCTTGCATAGATTGGCACCTCATAGTCTGCAGTCTGCATTGATGTGTTGTATTGGCAAAGCTGCAGACACTTCGTTTTTAAACACTGCTTTGGCTCAGTAAAAGCATCACATCCTATGTACTAAAATTCTGTTTCTGCAGAAAAATACTGTGTAGTAAAATTATTGCAAATAAGTGGAACTAACCAAATCTGCCAGTATCAGTACTTCTGGACATGCATCTGCTGATTGCCTGGTAGGACTTCGTAGCTTTTTATCACATAATCTTGCTAGCAATCTGGGCAGTCGATAGAAATAAATATAAACCTATGATGGATTCTTCTTTCAGGTAAGCAGTTTTCCTTAAAATGAATTACTCTTTAGATGCTTGAAACTTTTTGCGATTTATGCTGCATTGGCTTTTTAAATAAAAATAAAGAGAAGCTGTCTATGCTGTTGATACTTCGTCTCCCAGCTGGTGTTAGAGAAATCTGGCTGCATTTTATAACACCAGCAAGTAGTTTGTGCTTTTGGAGAAATACGGATGATATAATTTTACTGCATTTGCTGCATCAAATAAAATATCCATTCTCTTGTTCCAGAAGAATGTTTAAATACTATTAACTTCATATTAATACTTTCAATTTGCTCCTTGATTCTCATGTTATTATTTCAAGAAGAATAAATTGTTAGGTAACTAAAAAAAATAAATGTAATGGGGATCAGCAAATGTGAATATAGTAAATAAAAGAAAAAAAATCCTTCAGCTGAGTTACAGTAAGTTTCATTTCTTGTTAAATATAATTATATGACCAAAGTAGTTCATGCCAGCCTCCTCCTCTATACTGTGTGTTGACTGCATGATGTTAACTTGGTTTAATTTTTTTGCTGTGTTCATTGCATGATAAATGAATCAAGTCAACATATTAAAACTTATTTCTTATATCCCTCCTGTTGTGCCTTTTTGCAAGCTATCAATTGTTGGTGCTCAAAGTGGTGTCAACTCTCAGAAATTAATATCTGTCTTTGTAAGTTTCTTTTTATTATGGCTACCCTTAAAATACAAGATTCCTGTCAGCAGATACCTACTTTCTTTCTTATTTTGCAGACTCTTCCTACAGGTTATAAAGTTCTTGCTTAATTATCTATAATTTTTACCTGCAGTGCTAACCTCCCCCAAATAATATGCTTTAACATAGTTCAATATTATATTGAGCTCCTTATTGATCATATATCAGCCAAGAAGAATAACAGATTCATTCAAATAAAAGGTTAAAAGATCCTTTTCTACTTTTTGGTATATATTTATATATATTGTACATGTTTATACCATAATATACTTATAAAATTCCTGAGCTCAGTGAGTGTTTTACCTTTACTGCTTCAAGTAGAAAGCTGTTCCTGAACGCCGTTCTCTGATTAGGAGCCTAGCTTTCAATGTAACTAAATTCCTGTCGAATGAATGCACGTTTGATTTTGTCCTGGCACTGTGTTTTAGCTTAAGTTTCTTTTTACCTTCCCAGTCTTGGCCATATTTGATATTTTTATACAGGTATGCCCAGATTTTGTTCATCAAAACTAAATAAGCCAGGCCTTTTTACCTTTTTGTTGTAAAATAAGTTGTATATTCTACTTCATATGAGGTCAAAGTTATCCTGCAGCTTACAGTCTTTTCATTCCTTAACAGAACAGTTATTTTGATATGTTGTAAACTTTAAAGAGTGAATGAAATTAAACTTCAAACTTTTAAATTAGTTACTTCATCCTTGTAAAAACTGACCAACCCTCCTGTGAATGTGTCATCCAGTGATTACCCATTTATGCCTTGGCAAAGAAGCTTATAGCAATAACCTAGCTCATTCACTTCCCATTGCTTAATTAATGCTTTACCAAATGCATTTCTATAGGTAATTGAACTATTGATTATTTTGGTTTCAGGTGAGGACTTGTAATTCTGTGTAAATGTGTTCAAAGCTTAAATACCATAACCAAGCCTCAGGCTGTAGTTTAATAATCAATTTACTGACTAACTCTTGCTGAATACGGTAGGTCCTGGCTGTGGGTTCTGCATCCTTTGCTTATTGTAGCAGGGCTGACATGCATTGCACTGTGTCCTGCTCTGATTCAGATCACTTGATCCACTCTAATTGGTCATTTAGAGAAAAGAAAAAAAAAAAAGGCAAACCCCTCAAACGCTAGATTTTCACCTGATCTGCTTTTCTGATCTGACTCACGAGAAGGAAAAGAGCAAAAACCTGCAGCCAAGATGAGGAGACAGGGCAGGACTGCTTCTTTGTGCTGCAGTCTGTTTGGATTGTCCTTCTGAAACTCTGTGTAAACCGGTCCTGAAACCGCGGCTCCCAGTCTTTGTAGAGGCAGGAGATTATCTCCATCACTGTTCGCTAAGGACTGTAATATACCTGATACTGATCCCTGTAAGTGGCGTCTGTATGCTTGATTGGGGTTCTGGGATTTATAATTATTGAGTGAAGTAATTAAATAATTAAAACAAACGTACATGCTGTTTCTGGATGTAGTTATGTTTGTCCCTACACCTAAATATTGCTGCTAAAAATTGTAGAAATACATCATTTAAATACTTAAATAAATAAACCCACCTTCCTCCTACAGTATTTTTTCTATAACTGCAAACTCAAAACTGCAGTTTATTTTTTTTTAAAGTACAATTTATGGCAGAGCCCTGTATGAGTTCATTATTTTTTTTCTTAAGATAAATTTTATTGAAACTCTTATGCTTTTCCTTAAGGGCTTTCAACTCCATGATTTAGTTAAAACCCTTCAAAGAGGTGCTAAGCGTATTTTGGGTTTAATAGTCAGAGTAATGATTTCTGTTTACCAACAGAAGAACTGGTAAATAGTGTCAGGGGCAAAAGACAGGCCTGTAAACAGATAATGTTACTTATAAGTTGCCAATACATATTTTGAGACTTCATAGAGATCTTTAGGTGGAAAATAACTATTTTGTATGTTTATGGTTGTATTTTTAAGTTGCATGTTAATGTTACCAGCCTATAAATACTGTTTCTCATGCTAAATGAACATGACTTTAAATTATGGCTTAGACTTTGAAGTTAAATCCTTGCAACTGTCTTCAGAACTTTGGGGTGAGGCCTTTTCGTATTTACAAATATCTAACTTTTGCATGTATCAAATATTCCATATCAAAAATAAAGTTTCATTAGTGTTAATAATAAATGATTTTATGAACATTCATTTCTATTTAAATTCCTGAAGCAGTTAAGCCAATTGAACTTTCCCTCTGCTCTGTCAAAGAGAGAGATGGATTAATAGTTGCTAGAAAAACAAAGGAACGCTTTTAGAAAGTTAATGCCCTTTACTTTGAACTCTTGTAATAGAGTAAAATATTCAAATCAAGTTTATTAGAAACCAAGTAGAAAAAAAAATAGTTAAATACCAGCTTTAGGTGTTAATAGGTAGTTGCCTCCTGAATTATTCAGCTGGTTTGTTTAATTAGCTGGGTTTTCTGATCCCTCTCTGAAATACCTTCTGAGATGAGCCACACGAAATATATGCAGTATCCAAAGTTACCCTCAATGTTTTACAGCTTTTCCAAGTTTAATTTTTTATCATGTACCACCTCTTACGTCTGTGTGACTGAATGAATCTTTGATACTGTGTGTCTTGCAGAAATCTTTGTTTTCAGTTGGGCACTTAATGCTCCATTTTGTATCATGGAACAGAATTACTCTTTGTTTTGGAACTAGATATGTGAAGCTGCACTCTAATTTAAGCAGGATGTTATCTTTAAAAGTTTGGGCAGGTATACTGGAAGCAGGATGGACAGAAAAAGGACTTTGGTTATCTTTTTATTCTGACGCTTCAAAGAAAAATAGCTAGATTGATTGCTTTCTTACCAAGTTTATTGTTTGTAGAATTGTAATGTAAATTAAAATTGTAATGTTTAAATTTAAATGTCAAGACTAGTTAAAATCAGAACTTGAAAATTACATTTTAAATGAACTAGCTCTCAAGCTTCTCTTTCGTAGTTGCTTGGTTAGTGTGTTACTTTAGGAACTTGCATAGAACATAGTATCTGCCCTTGGGATGCGGATCAGACTAACTACTTAAAGCAGTCAATGTCATGCATTATTGCTCTGTGTGTTTTATCATAGAACCTTAGAAACGTTTTCCTAAAAATACATACTTTTTAGTGTCGTCGTTTATAGCAAAGTGAATTTTGAGAAAATGTGAGTCCATGTCCTACCTGAACATCGTATATTTGCATGACAGTGAGCATACTATTTGACCCCTATAGCTTGGTCACTCTAGCTGGTAAAACAGGTCTATACAGAACTGAGGTATTTTGGCTCTAAATTCATGAATTATTTCAGTATTTTAGTTGGCTTATAATGTAGATATTGCAATAATCTGAGAGTTGATTGATATATTGAGTTGGGCAGCAATTCAATCAACACCTACGTTATGCCAAAGATTACCGAAAATGAACTGAAGCTTTGCCATTGTTTTTGGAATCTCCGCAATAATCGTATTCATCTTGTCGTAGGTTATATGCTTTTATTAGGATGTCTTAACAACTAACTTACTTTATTGTCAAATTACTGAAGCAAGAAAAAAATGGAGTTGTAAAAGATGTTCCCATTACTGAAAGGGTTTTTAGAGGCTCCCTGTAGTCAGATTGAATTTGCTGTGTTCGCCAGAAGTGGTGCTCACAACTTAATCGAGATAATGATATTTCTTGAGCCTCTATAAAATGTTACGAACTATTTTACAGTTAGTAGTATGTATTACTGAAAAATTAACAGATAAATACATCTGTTCAGGGAAGGAAGATTGTAACTTGCTTTTGGTTCCAGAATGAAAATGAAAAAATGAAGCTTACAAAGCCTCCCATCTTAAACTTTTCAGATAGCTGTGGCACAGAAACTCTTAATCTGTGGACTGTCCTTACTCTTCCACATGACTATTACAAAAACTTTGCCTGTGGAATACAACATTGATGATAACTTCAGAGCTACAGCATCATGGCCTGTAAGGTTTTTCTACCTATACGTGTCTCTTATGGCTGCCAGACCCAAGTATTATTTTGCATGGACTATAGGTATGTAGGTATATTAAAAAAAAAAAAAAAAAAAAAGAAACTGTATGTATTGAGTTTCATTTGAGATACTGGACACTGAGCATGTATTAAAAAGTGACAGTGCCCTCTTGAGGCCTTAGGAAAACATTATTACATTTTAAGTATTGTGAGGTATTCTCAAAGTATATTGAATGGTGTCTCTTTTTGAGAAAGAAAACTTATCATAAATCTAAGCACAATATTGTGACAGTGTTGCAAATGAGATCATGGTGTCCTGAACAAATCTGAGTGAAACATATGGGGGTTTTGGAGAGTGATAGTGTTTTAATGAGCAATGACGTTTTGTTTGTTTAACAATTGTAGTAAATCTAGTCTGATGTACAATCCTTTTTTTTTTTATACTTTCATTGTGGCATATCTGAAAAGTTACTCTAAGCTTCTTTCTGTGGTTAGTTATCAGTAATTTGCTTGATGTTATTCAAGCATGAAGGAAGAATTAATATATTGAAAGGCAGATATATCATACTGGTCTCAATAGCAGATGACATTTGCAGTAGTATTTTCAGAATTTGATGAGTTCTAGTCTTTGATAACGAAAAGTTCTAATTGACTGATGGGTAACACCTCTAGTCACTGATTTAAGACACTGAATATCCGATATAGTTGAAAGAACGTTTTGCTTTTCACTTCACATTATTTGAAAAAAACAACACCTAGAACAGCAAAATGCTGTATTTATGTAAGCTGACATCTTGGAAGGGGCTCACAAAACAGATTTCATCAGCTTCCTTCTCTTCTTCAGTTTTACATATTTGTTTCATAATTCTTTTGAGAGAGAATCTGTGGGAAACAATGCAATAAAGAAAGCCTTAGTGTAGCAGAGCAGCATGACTCATTTACAGCTGCTGGTTTCATTCCTGGTCAATGAATGAAGTGCTTTCAGCTTGTCTGGATATAGTAATTCGGGGCTTGTTGTGGAATGAAATAATTTAGAATATTGTGCTCTTATGCACCAGTATCATTGTCTGTAAAGAGTAGGAGTAATCTATAAAATGAATAATCTTTGTTGTTCTTTTTCCCTGTAATACTTCAGATGGATTTCTCCTTATGCACTTGCTAGCAGTGTAGCGCTAGCATTCCTTTGGTAAAATACCAAAGAAAATAAACTGTATCAACTCCGGACTTGTAGTTTGCTAAATAACTTTTTTTACGTTCTCACTTCCACTTTACCTCATCTAAACTTCTAATGGTATGAGTAGAATGTGAAGGGACCTTAACAGTTTTACTGGATGTTACACTTTTGAGTTGTACATTGCTATTCTTTGCACTTAAGAAAAAAATATAATCTGTTACTGAAATGAATTACTTAAAATGAATATGTATTAAAATGCTAGTTAATAAAATGAGTACTTACTCTAGCCATAATCTTTCTACTCTAGCTAGCAAGAGATTAGGGAGTTCATGTCTTCAGCTGTTTCTAATTGAGCATAAAATCATTGTCTAATGTGTGATGTTGACATCAGTGATATCAGATGTACGGTGGCAAATTTTGTTGCTTTCAAAGATATTTTTTAAAATTGTTATTGATGAGGGAATAAAAATATTATGAAGTACCATAAATTAAATCAAATGTCACAAAGCCTTCTTCCAGACTGGTAAATAACTGGAGAAACTGAACTTCAGGAAAGGAACTGTTTGAGTCAATTGTTTCTTTTACTTTCCAAATACACTGGATTAATACCTCAAAAAAGTTAAGAAGAAAGGATACTGTAGAAGATATGAATGTCTCTTACATGTCACTATTGTATAAAGTAAATTCTTTTTATTATGGCAACGCAAACTGAGCGATTTCTCTTGTCTTGCTAGTTGTAGTTTAAAAGGTGACAATCTAATTACAGTGCTTAAGGTGAATTCTGAGCTAACTGTGAGAACTCATGTCTTGTAACTAGAGAACTACATCTGTATTGCTTCTGCAGAGCCTTTTGCTGACCTTGCTTCCAATTCCTCAGGACGCCTCTGAATTGGGAGAGGAGCTGGCATTCTTCTCCCTGTGGTCACTTATTTATCCGCTTAAGTGGGATATGTGGTTGGGTTCATGCCTCATGGATATGTGTCCATGTTTGGGTGGATGCAACCAAGTGCCTGGCTCAACAGAGGCAATATTTGGAAAAAAAACAACTTCTTTTTTTGTAAGTGGCCATCCTAATTTGAGAAGTACGGCTGAGGAAACTTTAGTGTCAGCTAAGAAAGCTGAGGCAAAGGTGATGACTGAAAGTGACAGGTAGTATTCAGACTGAGATCCTTCATATTTTCCTGCATAGTCCAGCTGAGGGTAGCAGCTTTTTCTCCTAGGGAAAAGTATTGTTTGCTTTGAACTAGTTGACCTTTGACATGCATTGTAAACACTTCGCATTCAGAAAGTGGTGTTAACAGTGGCCTTGTGCCATTAGTGGAAATCTGACAAACTCTGCATTGCTTAGTAAATTACAGTTTGCTTCCAGTAGGTTTGCACTGCTCTGTGTGTGGTGCTGTGAATGTACACCTGCTTGAAGTGAATTGAGCGATTTTGTCTTTATGCTTAAAACGTGACTGCTGCTGCATAATGAAGAGCAAAGACATGCATCTGTGTGTTGAGCTGCTACCTCCAATCATTGCAGCCAGCCACTGTTTCTTAGTCTTGATGCATCTCATTGAGTTTGTTTTTGTCTTAAATTGCTCAAGCAAGTCTAAGCAGGTGGTATGAGAGAAGGGGGGCATCTGTACTCTGCGGTTGATAGTGCTACCTTTCCTTCTTTTGCTTTTGTACAAGTTTTTTTAATTGAAACCTGATGTGTTGCTTGGATTATTTTCTGTTTTGTCCAAGTGTCTAATACAGTGATTAAAAAAAAAATGTAGCCTTTAAAATGCGGTATATATTTTGAACAAACTAGATGTTGTGTGATGCACAATTTATAATTCACTTGTTTCTTTTTGTTTCATTGCAGCGGATGCAATTAATAACGCAGCAGGGTTTGGTTTTAGAGGCTATGATAAAAATGGAGTTACACGTTGGGATTTAATATCAAATCTGAGAATCCAGCAAATAGAGGTTTGTTCGTGGCTCTTTCAAATAAAATATGTGTATTTTATTAACGTTAATGCAACTACCATCTAGGTAGTTGCCTGTAATTTCACTAGTTTTTCCTATGCATTTTGTTCCTCAAGATAGTGAATATGTTCTAAGTCAGAAATTACATGTTCACATCGTTAGGAAAGGATGAAAAAAAGAATCTGTTTTGAATATGTTCTACTTGTCAGTTGACTTCCAAAATATTTTGTGGTTATAAGTAGTTGAGTAAATACCTTATTCAACTCATCACAAAGTAGGGCTTTTTTTAATAATTTGTATGTCAGAATTCTGAAATACTTGGTAACATTTTACAATTACAGAAATAATTAGTTTGTTTTTACTTTACAGTTTTCCACAAGTTTCAAGATGTTTCTTGATAACTGGAATATCCAAACAGCTCTTTGGCTTAAAAGGTATTTATTTCTTAAACGAAAGCTTTTCTTCAATGAAGTTTCTTAGATAAATATGTCTTTGAAGATAATTAAACTTTTAAAGCTAAACCCCACAAAACAGTACAGTTGATTAGCAGCTGCACGGGACATTCTTCTTGTAATACTTGAATTAAAGCCGCTGAATGTAGCACTTCTCTCTTAGTGCAAACTATCAGGTAATGATAGAAACTGTTTTTCTTCATTGGTCATAGGGAACCTAAAAGTATTAATCTTTGGGGGTGTCTTTTTTTCCCCCTCTTGGCATTCAAAGCAGTGCATGTTGCTGAAAGCAGTAGGCCAAATGCACATCTTTGGTGTCTAGCCTGTGGAAACTTTTTTTTTTAGCCACACAGTGATACATAAAATTCCATATGCTCTGTGAGAGAATTTTCTGTACTCCTTCAATAATGAGTGTGTGGTAAATATCAAACCCTGCAATCTGCTATCAAAAAAAAAAAATCGCAAATGAGTATCCCTCAGATGTTCTTTTTTCCTTGTCTGGGAAACGGGTATAGTGCCCAGTGAACTAAATCACTCTGCTTTTACTACTACTTTGTGGTAACTAGAAAGTAAAAAAAGTGTTCTTGAGTAGTACATGGATGTTGTTTCCCTTCTCCCAGTCTCTGTATAGATGATCTTTTATGAATAGGTGTGATCTTGGGATAACACAGAGAACTTTATCCCTTATTCTAGGATGGCTGGCATCAGGATGGTGCTTCCATCAAATTTCTTTGTAGTGTAATCTCTTTCTTCCATAATTTCTTCCCTAAATATTTTTCTGACCCAATTAAAAACAGAAATTGAGATTTATGCATTTTTTTCTAGTTGGCTCAATAGACAATAGCATCTATTGCTAGGACAGTTGTTAAGGAAAAATTGCGTGCTTGCAGGTATTGAAATGTATAATTTAATAAAGCAAATAAGCTATTTTAAAATGCATTTTAATTTAGTTAGAGAACAGAAGTTTATCAGTATTAAAACTTAATAGAAGAAGGTTGCATTCCAACGAACTTTCAAAGCTCCTAAACTGAATGATGTTAAACTAAAACTCCTTTTAGTGGAGATGAGTACCATTTCTGTTAGGAATTGAAAGAAAAAAATGCAAATCAGTTGTTCAGGGTGATGTTAAAAGAAGATCCGAAGAAAAATTAAAGCATCTCCTTTAATAAATATTTTAAAGAAAAATTAAGTTCCATTTAAGAACAATTTATTGCTCTTAAATTTTTAAGAACAATTGTAGAAGAATCTTTGAGGGTAGTCTAAATACATATTGATTCTGCCACAGGGAAAGGGAGAAGGGTGGATATTTTCTGAAAGATTTGTTGCATGTAAGAGATTGTTTTAATGATTACATATGAGACATAAATATTGGTGCAAGTATATATTATATTACCAATAACTGGGTTAGTTGCAATGTTTGAATAGAGGACAAGCTCATGTATTACTTTAAATATCCACTTTTAATACCTCACCTGTTTACCATTTATGGAAGCATCTAAGATCTTAGGCCAGAAATATCAGATGTCAGCATTCATTCTGTTCTTTTCTGATACTCTTGAAAGAGGAACTGAACTTAAACCCTGTTTGTGTTTAAAAGAAACCCTTTGGAAAAGCACAGTTTTTACAAAACCATCTACAGATCATAAAGAAGTTTAATAAACATTTAATGTAAATCACAAAATACTGCAGTTCAAAGGCATTATTGTTACAAGTAAAAATAGATATTTACACAGTAGCATATATCAACAATATATATCATGATAATGTTTCCTGACTGGGGAAGCTGTTGAGTTCCCCCTTAGCCTGTTCATTGTTTTTTCCAATGAAGACAGCCAATTCCTTTTGTCTTTGGTCATGTTTGCAAAACCTCTGTGATTCTTGTTGCTTTCTTCTGGCTTCTTTCCAAACTTCCTGTTGTCTTCCAGTGAATGTAGTACTTCTGCTAAGACCTCCAAGGTCTTTGCCTGCCTTGTTACAGGCAGAGTTGAATGCTTTGAGCTTTTTCTTTTCTTAGATAACTCTTGCTAATACATCACAGTGTTACATCTGTCTTTTTTCAGCAGCGATCTAGTGTTGATTCATGCTCAGCTGATACTCAGCATTTCATGATGTTGATTCATATTCATGCTCAGCTGCATTTCTTCAGTAAGAAGATTGGATTGCACACTGCATTGACAGGCAGTGTTAAACCAGGTTTTGATGACTTGTGTTTTGCTCCAAGATGTCTCCCTGACTTGTTACAAATTTTCCTAGTGCTTTTCTACTTTCTAGGCTGACACCTTCTTCATTTCAAAAGTCTCTGAAATTCCCTGGTTACTGTTTAGCCTGGCCAATGTTGCTTTCCTCTTTAAGGTGATCTGTTGTGGGCAAATGTCCTCAGAGAGTTTTGTGTATTACAAATGCATGAACCTGTGCCCTACTTAGGCCCATGTTCTCATCTTAATGAGCATTGTTAGTGAAGCCCTTTAGCAAGGGGAGGGGGGCTCTGCTGGTACTCTGCACTGAAGATCTCATAAGATAAAACTTACCACATCTATTTGACTGGAATAAACTGTATCAGCAAAATACATTTATGATCTTTCCCTATTCAGATCCTGCCTTTTTACCTTCTGCTCTTTAGCATTGACTGTATCATTTGGTCTCAGCAATCTTTTGTATATACGGAAGTTGTAATAAAGTAGTTACAGAGGGCTGAAACATTCACTACTAATGTATCACTAGCTTGTCTTCCTCTTTGAATAATAGATGTGAATTCTCTTCTCTCTCTCTGTTACTTGCTGTGTGTTTATGAAACCTTTTTATATATTGGTATCTATGGCCTTTTTAGTTACAACTCATGCTTGTATGTTAGCCTTAGATTTGCGTTCATGGATGCTTGTGCTGTTTATTTTCACTTCATGTTAGTGTGCATCTGTTTCCATATTTCCTATTGCTTTTTGGTTTTCAGATCATTAAAGACATTAAAGAACTCTTGATGAAGCCATATCAGGACCTTATTATGTTTCCTATCATTCTTCCACATCATGATGGTTTGTCACTGTGTCATTTAATGTTGTCTTCTAGAAACTGCTTTTCTTGGATTCCAATTCCCCCTTCTTCTTTCTAGAATTCCTTACTGTAGGACCTTGCCTAATAATTTGGAGTCTCAATTTTTAAATAGCAGAGTTCAGCATTCTCCTTATGTGATATTCTCACATCCCTAGAGTCATTAATTATAATTTCACCATCATGCTCATCTAATTGCCATATACAGACACATTTTCAACTGTAGTCTCTCTGTTACTCAAAACTGAAGGTAGTTGTTACTTTTTTCCATCTCCTATAAGCTGCTTTTACTTTATGAAAAATGTATATCTGACTCATTGCAAGACTTTGCAAGATAGTCTGTGCCTTCCAGTGTAGCTTTTCAAACACATCCTTGGATGGCTCAAGATCCCTTATTAAAACTAACACCCATCTTTCGACGCTTCTGTATCACTTCACTATAGATAAGTACCATATGTGATGGCACTGAGCATAGGATAGGGCTGAGGGGTTAAATCAGGAAGTGTGAATAGCTTTAAGTATTGCCTGTAAGTCATAATATAGTGGCAACGTTATTAAATAATAGTAAACTGCAATTGCATTGCACATGATGCGTTGGAGATGAAACTGCTAAAAGTATAAATGATAGCTGGGAAGATTGTTAGTGATCTGTGTCTCATGTTATTTTTCTTGAATTGTCTTTGACTTGCTAGAGTGTGCTATGAGCGAGCCACCTTCAGCCCAACGATCCAAACCTTCATCCTCTCTGCCATTTGGCATGGAGTTTACCCAGGATATTATTTAACATTTTTAACAGGAGTACTAATGACACTAGCAGCACGAGCTGTAAGTACCAACCAAGTACCTTCTTAAATAATAAGCAGTTCTGTAAAAGAAAACTGATTGTGTTCTGTACTTCAAAGATGCATTTTACAGTTCACACACAGTCTGTCTGATAGTTTTGTTTACTTTTTTTAGTTATGAGAGCACTGGCAATGATTATTGATAAGGAGGGGTTGTCAATAGGAGCAAGAGAGACTGTACACAGTCTATAACATCTTTGTAGCATATCTTTTGTGGAAGCCTTTCCTCTGTATTAACTGATTATGTATTATTATGCCATGCTAAACAAGATGATGCTATCTAATACTGGTTTGAAAAAACTTTATCACTGATTATCACTCGCTTGAAATTTGGGGGGTCAGTACTATGTATTTATGGAGTCTGTACCCCTCCCTAATTTCTGTCCAGTGCTATTGTAAAGATGGCAACTAAAGAATGCTCCATGTCAGCTATCAGATAAACATCTCTATTACTACTCAAAATTGACCAGAAGTGCAGTCACATTAACAAGCTTTTGCAGCTGCTATTCAGAACCATGTGGAACCAGCAAATCTGCCAAGAAATCTCTCAGTCCTGCTTGAGAAAGCTGAGTAAGAACAGAGGCAGGTTTATCAGCTACTCAAGGGGCAAGAGGAATAAAAAAAATTAGTTGTCAGCTCAGAGCAGCATAACAGACCACTTTTCTGTCAAAAGAACCAGGAGAACAAGAAATGAAGCAGACTGTTCTCTGTTGCTGTAATAGCTAGGGGAAGGTGGTACTTCAGATTTAGATTGTTACTAACAGTAATAAAACAGATGTTCCTCCTATTTCTTCACAAAGATGTGGGTACAGTCCTTGTTTGACAGAACTGACTCCTTTTTATACAATAGGTATAGTTCCCTTCTCCTTTCCAGACTCTATCACAGTAAACTTTTGACATGTATCACATGTATCAGCCAGGGGCTGGTGCAAAAGCCAAAGTTCAGGGACAGTTCACAGGTAAAAATTGTTGTGTTCCCTCAGTAGGGTGAGTCCAGTAAATCAGAGTGCTCACCACGCTTCATCCTGGGCTTTGCTAGTAAGCTGCATTGTATTCACATTTCATATGTATCAATCAATAGACTATAAAATAAATATGTTGTTAGTTTCTGTATGAACCATTACTTAATATTAATTGGTTAGATATGTGCTTTAGCATGCTTATTATTTAATTCTATTAGCCTTTATTAAGACCGCAAATTTTGGCAGCTCTGACCCACACTTTCTTCTCCTGTGATGCCGAAGCATGTATTCAACTAGTTTTACTCCCTTTAATCGTTACACGTTTCATAATCAGGTGTGTACTAGGGGGAATTATGGATTTATCTTAGAAGTTGTCCTTCAAGTCCTAAAATGCTAGATTTCTCTACAAGAAGTTCTGTGAAACTTCATCCAAGTTTTACAGGACTCAGGAACAAGTCATTGCATATGACCATAGAAGAAAACAGGGGGAGATGGCAGACGCCAGGATGAAGGGTGTGTGGCTAGAATGACTTGTTTTACATAGCTTAACTAAGCAAAGGCTGAGTGGGAATGTGATACCCATGGGGGAATTTGGGTAAGAAGGACAAGAAGGGCAAAAAAGGTTTTTAATGTAAAGAATGAAATCAACACAAGCTAGCCTTCTGTGTGTTCTGGAGAAGCAGGAGTTCTAAATGAACTGAAGGATGAAGAAGCTAAACTGTCCTTTGTGCAGCTTTTCCGAGAGGACTACCTCAGGGCAGATGATTGGAAGGTGGCAACTGTGATACCAAGCTACACAAAGGCTGAATTGAGCCTGTCTTGGCTTGTCAGCAAATAAGAGTGTGAGCAAGCCATGACAGTTCAGTCAAAGGAAGGAGGGGAGAAGATCTACTGGTGGCTTTTTAATTATAGACTTAAATAAAACTGAACCCAAAGCTGTGTGGGTTTTGGATTTTTTTAAAATACCTTTGGTATTCCATTGTTCGAACAAAATTTTACGAACAAAAGAAGACTCAGCATAGAAAATTGAGTCCTTCAATAATAGTCCCACTTGATAGTAGTTGTTATTAAGACTCCTGACATATGTCATTGGAACAGATATTTTGTGTATTCTGATTTATACCCTACTTGTCCTAAAATACATCTTAATAGTAAGTATATGAAAATGGCTTACCATGTAGAAGCTTTCAACAGAAGCGTTCTGGTTTTTGTTTACTCAAACATTCTATATTTACAGAATAGTTTGATAGAATAGAATGTCTGCCTTATTCAGACAAGTAGTCCAAAGTCCCATTGGATTCAGAGGGGGGTTCATTTACTTAAATTCTGCTTAAATTCATAAATGCTTAAATTCCTGTGCTGGATGAAGCGCACTATCCCAAAAGGCAGGGAACTTGAACTGACTGCTATTGAAGTTGATGGGTATTTTGAATTGTTCAAAGAAGTTCAAAGACCAAACTGTAGCGTTTAAATTTATCCTATGAATTTTGTGGAAGTGCAACAAACTCTGAACAGTAAGATAGCTTTCAAAGTTTATTCTTAAGCTAACTTACTATTATCTGCTTTTTCAGATAAGAAACAACATCAGACACTATTTTGTTGAATCTCCTGCTGTTAAACTATGTTATGATATTATAACGTGGATGGCAACTCAAGTAGCAATAAGTTACACAGTCGTGCCATTTGTACTGCTCTCTGTAAAACCCTCGTTCACCTTTTACAGGTAAGCACATTCTACCTGTTTCCTTCTTCTTTTCTTTAACTTGGAATACAACTATTTTCTGTGGCATGAGATTTCTCAGGCTATTTTAGTGATAATTATAAGACTTATTTGTTAGCTGAGCAAATGGTATTTCTGTTCTAGTGCTTGAACATAGTTTGTGCTGTGTATGAGAAACCTTAAAGCGATCCTATTTTCCTGTCGTAATTGACTTATTTTTCCTGGGGCAGGGAAAAAAACCCCACCAACCAAACACAAAACTAAAGGGTATGTTTAAGATTACTATATGCACTTGAATTATTTTATAGCAAGACAAGGTAATAACTTACCAAAAGTAACTTTTGTGAAAAAAAGTTGAAAGCAGACTTTTCTTCACTTTACATTTCTGTTACAGCACTGTGTATTGTGGGGGAAGACTTAATTTCTGATTTCCCCCTTATTACTTCTCTTATAAAGGAAATATTAATGTCTTCCTGTCTTAAATGTCTTCTGTGCAAAGTACTGTATGCAAGTAGGTTTTGACAGTTTATTCCTTAAACATCCTGTAAGAGTGGTCAGTTTTATTGAATTGTTATTTTTGTTTGTTTTTTAGCTCCTGCTATTTCTGTCTTCATATTGCCAGCATCCTGGTGTTGTTGGTATTTCCATTGAAAAGAACTCAAAAAGGAAGTAAAAAGCATGAAAGCATCCAGCCCGCGTGGTCCAAAAAACTAGAAGAAGAAAATCTTTTGCAAAAGAACAGTTATTCCACAACAAATAATAGTTTCAGTCAGAAACAAGAAATAACCTGCAGATATCAAGCATTAAAACAGTGATTGAGGAAATACTATGATGAATATATTTTGTATGTTTTCAGAAACCCATTTTTAGCACCTTTTAAAGGGGTTTGTATTTGTTTGCAAAGATGTTTAGTAAGAAAAGAATGCATTACCTAGGAAAATCACATACAATAGCAAGACTGGAAACAAAGGAAATTAACCCCTCCCATGCCATGTCCCTGTGGGTCACGCCTTATATGAAGATAATACCGTTATTTCAATGGGCACTCAGGACTTGCAACGTATGTCCATAGGGTCATATGTGTGCCCTTTGCTGAATGTACGTTGTGTATCCCAAGGCACTGATGGGGTGGAATAAAATTGTGTCAATCTAGGATTAACAAATGGAAATTTATTTTTCCAAATGAATGACTTGCCTTAAACCCTCTATTTACTGAAATATCGTTTCTAAGTGGGTATTTTCAAGTTTGATTTTATGTAGAAAGCATATTTCAAATATATAACACCGTATGCTATAAAGAAGATAAAAATAGGAAATACAGAGTCATTAGAAGGCTTTAGAATCTTTAAAAGGGAATTGCAATAAGCATCTCAGTATTTGGAGGGTTTTCTTAAAGTATCTCAAACTATTACAGTACATTATGGAACTGTAAACATTACTGATGCCAAATTGTAGTTAGGTTTCTTTGATAAAGAGTGTAATTACACATAGCCCTTCTGAATGGATTAAAAAAAAAAAAATAAAACCCCAGAAGGCTCACCTTTTCCAGGACTTGATAGCTCTAATCTAGGTTTCATTACTTTAAAGTACCTAAAAACAATAAAAAACCAACACTGCCAAGTGGGCTTTGCAGCTAGAGAAGGAAAGGCAGCCATAGGACACAGGAGACAATGTGCAAGCACCAGGATTTCAATGAAAGTGTGTTTTTACCCTAAAGTACCAGAAATACTTGTTCTAGAATAGAACTGTTTTACCAAAAATTATTTTTAATGCTTAAAGTTGTTCTGAATTTTCAGGCACACAGTAGTTAGTTGATGATGCTTTCAGTATAAAATAGCAAAATTACCTTGAGCTGTAGTGCGCAGGTAGTCAAACATGAAATTACGATCATAACAAATTTCTGTATGCTTGATAATTGATGGCCCTTTATCAGAAGTACATGAATTTGAGGAAAAGCTTTTTCTTCAAATTAGAATTTTAGATGCAAAATTCATATCATATTTGTGGGTAACATAATGAAAGAAAGAAATCCTTCTGACCGACTGAATTGCGGAAGTGTGTCAGGGGAATAATGCAGTGATTATATCTATTCCAGACCATTTATTGTGATGATGGTCCCTGCTAGAGTACTACAGTTAAAGGGCTACATTTTAATCGCTTATATTCTGTATTTTCTTATAATTTTTTTTAAGTAAACACAAACTGTTTATCCACGTAGGGGTTTTTTAGCTTTAAAACTGACACAAAATACTACTGGAGAAAAATAGTGCAGCTTGTTGATTAATAACCAACACATGAAGGAGAGAAATTTTGTCGTAATATTTTGAACCTTAAATTTTTGATCAAATATCTGGCACTAGTAGGGTGAATATTCTTAGTACCAGAAGTGCAATGATGGTCCTCAGCTTTGGGGATACTACTGTCCAAAAATAGTCACAGTACTTCTGGCTTACTCTCTAAAGAACCAGATCCTAAGTCAGGTCAGAGTTGTTTCCTTGCTGTGATAGTTCTGTGTCTGGCCCTTGGCTCCTTGCCTAAAACTCCAGGAGGATAACGTACCTTTTCTGTATATGTAGGTTAGCACTAATTAACCTACAGTTAAAAAGGGGGAACTAAATATGACATGAAAGTGGCTGAGTCTGTTGAGGGATGTTCGTTGTTTCAGTGACAGCTGTTTTATCTTTAAAAGAAAAAATAATCTGACTTATAAATCCTTGCTTTGATTACCCAAGGAGACCTCCCCTTACATGGGGTTGTGGTTGTCATATGCCTCTTTGAAATGGCACTATGGCTTTTTTCTGTTGTTTATAAGTAAGGGCACGCTAGTTTCTTTATGCTTGATTATCCTCATTAGATACAGAATCAGGAAAGACATTTTTCCACTTTCTGTTCTTGAAGGGACATTTACCTAAAATAACAAATAGAATTGCACTTTCTGGGTGGGTGAGTAGAATTGATTCTTTCAGCATGTGTTGCTGTTGAATTTGAATTCATCTTGTTGGTGCAGTTTACATATCTACCCAAACAAGCACTTTTGGATGCCAGTATAACATGTAATGTGCCATTTTTCCTATTAATGTTCTGGTACTCTTGTTTTCTTGTTTTGGCATGCATGCCCACATGTGCAATAGAGGCTTACTAATTCTTCATTATGAAATATGAAAACAGTTTTAAGCACTCCCAGAAAATAAGCAGGTTTAGGATAGCAAAGGCTGGTACTTCAGTGTGAGTCAATTCACAGGTACAGTTTTGTTCAGAGCTTTTGTATATGGGGAGGATAAAACAACTAAGAAAACACGTACGTGCTTTAGTCAGGCACAAGTGGCAAGATACGCATTTCAAAATTGGACATGACTGGTGTCTGTGTGCAGTACAATTACTTTTTTCTTCATGATCTGAACCCCTTAAATAATTGCAACACAAGAAAATCATGACAACTAGTTCTGCACAGAATTTATTTTTAAGTGTAGTGTCCTAGAATTTGCCCTTTAAAGGTCGTTGCTGAATATAAAAGTACTTTGAACCAAAATCTGCTCTTCATGCAAATGAATTATCTTGGGGACTACGGAAAGAAGTTTTCTTTTTTTCATCCGCAGCACCCTGATTTTAGTCCAGCTGGGGTTTTGTTGTTGTTGCTTTGCCTCTGCTTTACTAGTTGCCTGCCTTGCTGTCGCATTGGATCCTTTTTATCTATTCAGTCAGAAAGTCGAGAGCAGCCAGCCCTGATCTTTAGATAATTTTTAGGTTTTACACACATCATTCTATAATACTGAATTTGACAGGATGGTGGTGATTTACTATTGCTCTTGCTGAGAAAAATAGCAGAAAGTAAATTTCCTAGAAATATTTTGGGCATGAAGGAAACATGGTTTTAAGTATTCTTTCACTTATTAACTAATGTATATCCAAAAGGTAAAAGTGTTTTCTGTATTGCAGATCAGCATATTATGAAAAGTAAATACAACATATCACTCATAATTTTATGGTGCTTTGCAGATATTTGCCTATGTGAACAATTCATTCAGGCACTTAATGAGTTAATGTTAGTTAGTAAATGTAGCCACCCTGATAGTAAATATTTGCTTGCTTAACCTTTTTTTAACCTTTATGATTCTGTATTAATGAAAGAGATATATTATATATTTAAATAATACTTTCAGTGGTGCCTACTACTGTTGTAATCGGGAAGGCTTTGTTAGCTTTACAGTTACAGATATGCCCTTCTTAGTCAGAAAGCTCATTCTTTCATGGTCATTCCTTAAGTTGACATGTAGACATGATTTCAATAATAAGTGACATTTTAAAATACATTACCATGCAAAAATATTGGTATGCATTTCAGTGTGCTCTTGATAACAAATCACATTTCAGTGAAAAGACTTTATGAAGAGATCTTTGTATAATCCCAGCTCTACACTGACTTGTGGTATGAGTTTTACCAGTATAGTATATTATTTATTGGAAGAATTTTACACTTAAGTAACTTGTTCTGTTTGCCCTATGGGAATAAGTAATGTGAATATAAATGCTGTGCTTGTATGACAGGATGCACACTAGGTAGCTGTGCTTCTATTGATGGCATTGGTTTGGTTAGTGGTAAAATGTCCTCTGATGCAGAGGAGACCTTTGTGAGATCCTCACCTCCTGTCAAATTCATATCAAAAGTAATTTTAACACAGTCTGGATTTTTCTCTCGGAAGCTTTGCAAACAAATTGTTGATAATTTGTTTAAATACATGGTCAAATGTGTCCTCATGTTTGCCTGCAAATGTCTCGCTGTTGCTTACATGTAAACTTTCGCATGCTCAACTTTATAAGTTGGCCTTGAATGAAATTTAAAAGCACAATTTACAATAATTTAGGCTTTCATTTCCCTTATCCTTAAGTCTTTCACTTTGTAATTCTCGCTGAATTCTGAAATCAGGTTTAAGAATTTTTCATTTTCAGTGAAAATTTGAAAATATTGCCATTTATGTTGAAAAGCGATCAGTGTTAGAAAAACAGGTGGAAATAAATTTAAGGAGTTAAATATGATGTGTACTCTACATATAAAAATATATATATTGGTTCTGTGCTGATTCATCACAGCATTTCATTACATGATTAGCCTTTATGTATTTATTTAAGTCCAGTAATACTCAGAAGAGCATTTGGGAGTATTTTTTAATTTCCTGTTAAAAAATCAATTGACTATAAGTACTTAAAGTTCCACAATTATTTAAATGCTATGCTGATGATTATCTAAGCAGATACTCTAGTGAATTGAGCCTACTCATTAGATTACCAGATCTGTCTGGATCTAAGCTAGTTGGCACTGTTGGTCTTGATCCTGGTCACAGTGATGGTGGCAAAGCTGGCTGTGAAGAAGTCTCTGGTAAGAACATGTCCCATCAGTGGCCGGGAGGGTTTGTCACAGAGTTCCTGAGGGTAGCCAACCCTACATGCAGAGCTTGACAGGTGGTCTACTTGCGACCCAGGCTGCAGCTGCTCTATGCTAGATCTACCTGGATTATTGATGTGTTTGCTTTCTTAACCTAGATGTTTTGCACAAAACACCATGAAATCCAGGCATCCACAAAGTCATCCTGCAAGGTTACAACTGCAAATATTGCAACAGTTGTTCATTATGCTCAAAACTAAATGAAAAAAAAATACTTTAATTCTTAAAAATGTGTTTTGAGACAAGCTTTTTGTATATTTTTTACAAAACCTAGCCATCAACTGTAACAATTTTCATCCCATTAAACATTTAAAACATAATTTTACTCACTTGAGGTATATAAATGTGCAAAAGAAATTTTGCCACTTCATCTCTTGTGCATTAGCTGTGTGCCCAGTGACTTAGGCCTGGTTTTGGTTTTAGACATTTTTAGATTGTCTAAACCCATGTACATATCCATATAAACATTGTGTAAACTTTATGAACTGACAAACTGTAGTTACATATACTGTGCATAAATATACTTAAAATAGGCCATATCAATATTTACATGAGACTGGTGTTGAGCCCTCCAGTTGTACGCAACCTCTGCTGAAGGCTGTTGGGCTCCATTCTCTGAGTACTAAGCTTTCTGCTTCCTAAAGTGAAAATAGAGTCTGTTGATTACACTTTAAGTGGAAAGTAAAGGGCTTCTTTCGCTCTGTTGCAAAACCAACCCTTACAGGATATTCTGCTGCAGGCTATGAATACAAAATTGGACTTCAGATATATGACTGAAATCTGTGTTAGGGCCACTTTTGGAGGAAATTTTTTATATAAATAGTGACTCAGTCCAGCACCTTATTCCAAATGAACCTCTTGGCAAAAGACCTCTGCACAATCTTCTTCCTTTCATTCTCTGAGGGAGGAATACCCCAAGCTGGATTTTCATTTAGGTTTCACTACAATACGTCATATGAACAGATAGCTGTGGTCCATGCTGTAGTTGGATTAGGCTTCCAAACTGTGAAGATGTAATCTGGAAAAAAAAAAAAAAAAAAAGAGAGAAACAGGGTGCCTGGAGGCAGGTAATCAGAATAGTGCAACACTACATATTAAAGGTGCAACAATCTTTTGTCACAATAAGTTAAGCAGTATTTGCCTACACATATTTTGCCTTTCTATGTGTTCATCAGTTCTCTTTACATCTTTTGTTTTACCTTCTTTTGTCCAGTGGTGTTGACTATTTCTATGAAGAATCTGCTGATGTGTCTTACTGTGACAAAGGTGTCAAAATTATAAAATAGTAATTAGGTAGTTACTCTTAAATCACAGACCTCAGATGTGTTCTAGATCAGTTAGAAGAGAACATTCAAAATGTATTGAATGAAAAATAGTGTAAGATGGGTAAATATAGCATTATTCAAAGATGTTGTAATAAGTTATTCAATTTAAGAATTTAAAATATGGAACTTTGTTCTTTCCTGCCTTGGTTACACATTCAAGGGAATAGTTTTACCTCAATGCAGAAGTAGTTATGCCTCCAACTACCCATATGTTAAGGTGAGAAAACACCCCTAAAAGTGGATAGCTACAGTATTCCTAAATTTGCCTTTCCTGGTTCAGAATATAATGCATTGTCGGTGAATTTCATTTTTATTATTCCAAAATATATATTTTTTAAAAAGTGTTATTTTTCAACAGATCCATAAACAAAGTGTCGGTGTATGGTAAAATTCAAATACCACTGTTAGTTACACTGTGATTGTGATATTTTAATAATTACTTATTTCTAATTTGTCTCAGCAGTGCTGCAGAAGCAGCATGCTGTTATGTTTTAAAGGTGTTTTTAACTTGCCTATAAATGTTTTTTTCTAATTTGTGTCTTTAAATCTGATTAAACTGTAGTTTAAAAAAGTGAACTTGTTTTTCTAAATCCTTTGGTGTCTGTCTGTCTTTAATGAGCACTGAAGAACAAAATTACTTCAATGCAGTTTTTCCTTTACTGTATAGATTACTAAACATTACAACTCATGCATTTACACTATGTTGTTTGGAGTATTCTGTTTCAAAATTGCTTTTATCCCATTTGTTGTCTAGAGCTTATATACAAATATATCTATATAATTATTTTCCAGTAGAGCTGGTAAATAGTATTTCAAGTCTAGCCTCTAGCCTTGGGAAAGGTACTTGAGCAACTTTAAAATATCCATCTCAAAGCATATTGCTACCTCATGTGTACTACTTCTGAATATGGCAACTAGGGTATTTTTAGCTTGATACATGGAAAATACATAATTAACAAATCAAAACCGATGTTTTGAACAAGCTGCTTATTTAATTGCTGATTCCAGAGAGGCGGGACTAAATGTGCACCATACATTTGCTTTTTTTTTTTTTTTTTTTTTTTTTTGAAACTTGACTACTAGGACTCCACTATGATAAGTTCTGTTGGCTGCTGACAGTAAATTAGGCTGAGACTCCTTGACCTACAGGTTCTTTACCATGTGCGTTTAAATTGTTATGGAAAAGAAGGTATATGATATGTTACTACTAAACAAGGGCTGTTTCCATCACTTCCTGTCTCATACTGAATCATTTTCTCTCTTCTCTTGGATCTGGTATTAATTCTGCTTCAGTACAAACTTTGTAAGGCCAGTGTAACTTCTTTGACATCTTTACAAAGATTTCTTTCTGTAAATGGTCGCACCCTAGATGAATACTAGAATGTGTGTGTTGGTCTCCTGAAAGGGCCTATTGCATTAATGATATTTTTAAGCCTTGTGTGTTTAGAATTCTCTTTTAGCAAGCTGCATCTTGTGAGATAAAAATACTTGCCATTTCAACATAAAGGACTACGGATGCCATTTTAGAAGCTCTGGTGATTTTTATCATTTCAGCCAGAAGTTTGAGACTGCAGTGGAAATTGCCTTTGCAAATATACATTCACAAAGGAGTTGGTCAGGGGTATGAAAAGTATCTTCATGAACTAAACATTTATTACTGCATTTACCGAAAAACGTACTTGAACAGATTAAGATAAAAGTGTCTGTTGCTGCTTCAGGATGCTAAGACTTGTTGGTGAATCTGATTATCCTTATGATAAAATTTTTTAACTCTGCTCTTTTAAGGTACTGCACAGAAAGAATCCTGATTACGAACATCCCGGAGCCAGCAGATATTTTCCTGTGCCTATAATTAACTTAATTCCATCTGAGTAACTTCCTGATAACATGCAGGATGTTTCCTTATAGAATACAGAAGTAGTTCTAGGGGAAGATGTCTTCAACCGACTTACTAGAGTTGGAGACCTGTACCCTCAGCAAAGTCTGCCCATTCGCCTTACAGATCTTCCTAGGATGGTCATACATAGTAGCAAAAGAGTTATTTCTCTGTGGCAGTTGCGAATTGTATTTTCAAATTAAATGAACTATAGCAGTAAAAGGACTCACCACACTTTTATTCTAGTTACTCTGCTGTCAGAAGAAAACCATTTAAATACAAATCAAGCATGGGCTAAAACCCAAAACACTCGTGTATTACACAAGCTCAAAGCAATGTTTTCTCAGTGATTTCCTGATGGGACACCTAAATTACTTGCTTAGTAATTAATACCTTATTTTATGGGAGAGAATTCCATGCCAGCTTTCGTTTTGTTGCAAATATGTTGGCATTTGTGTCAAATCCTTCTGGTTTGCCCTCGATTGCCTGCTTTACCACTGGGTCGTGACACAGTGAGTAACATGGCTGCCCGTGTACTCGACTCCAGAACAGCCTCTTTCTTCCCATATTCGTGCTGTTGTCAGATGACAAAAATACGCTTGTTACATGGTCACAATTTTGATCAATTTAAGTTGAGGAAATTGGAGGAAGGAAAGAAAACAGTTTTAAGTATTATAGTAGTTATAATCAGTAGAATAATAAGCTTATTAATCATTAAAGCACAGCAATAATTTTTAATTTATATTTTTATTGGGTAGATGTCGAAATCTGAAATAGTGGGGCAATTTTGTGCCTGAGACAAGTTTGGTTACTGTGACAGTCACATGTTTCAGTTGTTTAAAAATTAACAGATTAAAAATCATACATCTGTTATGAGGGAGGCTAAACAAGAAGAATTACTTGGAAGATGTGCTTAATTTGGGTTGGTGGTTTTGGGTTTTTTTTGTGAGTCTTGCTAAATTTCATCCATGATTTTGGGGTATTGAAGATCAGCTAATCCTGGAAACAATTTCCATGCACTTGAAGGACAAGAAGGTGATTGGTAGTAGTCAGCACAGATTCACCAAGGGGAAGTCGTGCTTGACCAACCTGATAAAATTCTATGATGAAACTATTGTCTTGGTAGATGAGGGAAGAGCAGTGAATATTGTGTGCCAGCAAGGCTTTTGGCACTGCCACTTACAAGATCCTCATAGAGAACCTGTTGATGTATGGGTTGGATGAGCAGACAGCGAAGTGGATTGAAAGCAGTTGAGTAGGAGGCCAGTAACAAGCAGTGTACCTCAAGGGTTGATACTGTGTATGATCCTCTTCAACATGTTTGTTAATGATCTGGATGATGGGGCAGAGTATACCCTCAGCGAGTTTGCTGATGACACTAAGCTGGGAGAAGTGGCTGACACATCAGAGGGTCATGCTACCCAGAGGGACCTTAAGCGGCTGGAGAAATAGGCTGACAGGAACCTCATTAAGTTCAATGCAGAAAAGTGCAAAGTCCTGCAACTGGGGTGGGGTAACTAGTATGTGTTGGTGGCCACCCAGCTGGAAAGCAGCTTGGCAGAGAAGGGTGTGGGGGTCCTGGTGGACCCAAGTTGAATGTGAGCCAGCAATGTGCCCTTGCTGCAAAGAAGGGATCTCCAGAGGTCCCTTCCAACCTCAACCATTTTGTGATTCTGTGAAATCCTGTAGGAGATGGAAAAGCTGGAAAGAGAAGAGAAAATTGCTTGGAAGAAATTTTTATTTTGTAGGATTATATGCTTTACTGCAGCAGCTTACAAACATCAACATTTATTACCTTTTTAAAAAGCATCATAAAAATCAAGTATTTCTACACTGTACAGACTCTGGAAAATTTCTACTCTGAGTTAAGTGTCACTTAACTTTTGTCATATCTTTAATATAGTCTTTTGGGGACAACTGTTAAAAGATTATTTATAGGCCTTACCAACAACAACAACAAAAAAGTATTTGATGAGCAGTGGAATGCTTTGTGTGAAACCGACTCTACTAGATTCCAGTTTCAACCCTTCAGTGGGACCATGTTTCATTGTCTATGTGAATTAATCACTGGTGGGGAATCACAGTGTCTTGTCTTTCCCCCAGGTTGCATGAGGATGTTGGGAGTTGGATTGTTCTGTAGCAAAAGGGGAAGAAAGTGAAGAACCATACAGAAAACTGTGCCTTCCCTGCCTCCATATTCCCAGTGTGTGTACAGTTCCCTCATGTGCAGGAGGGAAGGAGCTTCTGTCTCTGCCTGTTAAATTTGTAGCCGTGGGGTGAGAACACAGCTAACACCTGATGGGTGGAAGGCTATGATATAAGGATTTGGGTGATGAGAAGGCCATGAAGTGACAGATTAATATACATTTTGATAAACACTGAAACACAGTAATATTTTGAAAATAATTGAAAAGCCATAAATCTCAGGAGGCTAACATAAGCAGTGTCTCATCATCATCAACAGTTTTGCTTATGTACATAAGATTATATGGATGCTGGAAACAGCAGGACCACTCATCCTTTAGCAGTGGCCCGTATGCATACATTCAGGTAGCACAGAGTGAGCACTTTTCAGCTCAGCAGTAACTGCAGGGATTCATTCATCCTCCATCTGTTCACATTGCACTTCTACTGCTTAAATAAGAATGTGCTTTATGCCCTTAATTTTTCCCAGTCTTTCAGCTGAATCAGTGGGTTTGTGCAAAATCTCAGTGTATTTAGCTTTTGATTTTCATAGCTTGCTCTTTTGTCTTGTATTCACAATTTTTGAGCATGTAAGGAGCTTGTTTATCTGAGTGTGAAGAATTTCTTAAGGTAACAGGAGAAATCACGCTTTAAAAAGTAAGCAAAAGCACTTGCTGCGTGCTTTCTGGTTATAAGTATTTGGGATATACAGGAAGCACTGTCAGATGTTTCTTTAAGAAGATAACAGTGATGGGCCTTTAGAGAGAGGGGAGATCTCAGAGTTGTAAGATTTTGAATCAACGCGTTGACCCCTGGGAAACAGGAACCTTAGAAATGAGCAGGAGTATTGGGGTTATACTCTGCCTTGCTGGTTTGTTGCGATCCCGTGTTTAGGCTGGGTTCTGTGTTCTCTTGGGAAGACGTTATTACTGTAGTCATTAGAGATCTTCTCTCATCCAGTTGTCCAAATGAACTAAACAAAGAAGCATCCATCATCACAGACTTGGACTGTGCTGAAGCTGGAAGTGATCTTCTACAGTTGCTGGATACATTTTATCATCACAGAAAGAACAATTTGAAGAACTGCCATCAGCGTGACCCCTCGAAAGGGCCCAGGAAGCCCACAGCCACGCCTGGCCTGGCCTGGCAGCCCGGCAGGTGAATTTTGTTCAAAATACCCGCAAAGGTGCTCAGGCGCCGGGGCCGCGGGGGAGCTCTGGGAGATGCTGGTGAGCACCCAAGGCGCGCGGTGAGGTGAGAATTTGTTTGGGGTTTTTTCATATTTACCAGTGGCAGTCCTCACCGTCGTGTCCACTTTCGTTGGCTTATCTATCGGGCGGCAATTGTTAACAACTTTTTTTTCCCTTTTTCTTTCAGAAAGCAGCCCGGGGGTGAAGGCTACGGCGGTGACAGACTCCAGGCACCTCTCGGGGGTGCCCCGTCAGTCAGCGCCTCCTCCCGCCCTTAGCGCGGGGGGGGGGTGTGTGTGCCCTGCGGAGCGGGGTGACTCACTGTCCTCAGGCCTCCCGGGCAGGGTTTGGGGTTTGGTTTTTTTTTGGGTCCCGTTATTAGCCGCTTACACACGGTTATTAGCGCGGCAGCCCTGCGGGCTCATCGAGGAGCACCTCCCGAGGCCTGCGCGCTGCTAGCCCCGGGCGCTCGCTGAGAGGAGCTGGGCGGTGGCCGCCCTCCCTCAGGGCGGTGGGCGGTGCCGCCCCCCCCCCCCCCACGTGACCAGCCCGGTGAGGGGGAGGCGGGCAGAGGGAGGTAAGATGGCCGCCGCTGCCGGGGGGAAGTGAGGAGCGCTCGGAGCCGCTGCCTCCCTGTCAGTCTCCGGCTGGGCCCAAGGAGCCGCCCGCAGGGGCCGAGTCCCGCCGGCCGCGGGGGTAAGTGGCGAGAAGGAGGCGGATAGCGGGGACAGCGCGGGCCGGGCGCGGAAGGACAGGGGAAGGGCACGGGGGAGGGGGGCGCTCCCGGCTGCCAAACAAAGGGCGCCGCAGGGCCCCTCCTCAGCGCTGCGCTCGGCGCCCCCTCGCAGCGGCGGGGACACAGGGGATGGCTGGGGAAGGGGGTTAACGTGGGCCGGGCCCCCTTCCCTTCCCCGCCCCGGACCGGGCTGGAGGGCCGCGGGGCCCGGAGCAGAGGCGGCGCCCGGGCCGCTCCCCCCTGTCCAGCCCCTGGGGCTCCGGCAGCCACGGGCGGAGAGGGCCTTCCTTGGCGGGTGGCGGGGCCTTCTCGCCGGAGGTAAAACGGCCCGGCCCGGTATCGCTGTCAGCTCCGCTACCGGGGGTGGTGGAGCCTTTGGTACCATTTTTCTCTCCTTTTGTTAACTCGGAAGGATACATACGAGCTCGGCCTGTCGGCGCAGTCTGGCATCTGATTNAGGGCCTTCCTTGGCGGGTGGCGGGGCCTTCTCGCCGGAGGTAAAACGGCCCGGCCCGGTATCGCTGTCAGCTCCGCTACCGGGGGTGGGGGAGCCTTTTGTACCGTTTTTCTCTCCTTTTGTTAACTCGGAAGGATACATACGAGCGCAGTCTGGCGTCTGATTTCCAAGTAAATAATCACAGAACGGCTGAGGTTGGGAGCGACCTCCGTAGGTCATCTGGTCCAAAGCCTCTGCTCGAGCAGGGCCACCCAGAGCCTATTGCCCTGGACCGTGTCCAGATGGCTTTTGTGTATCTCCGAGGATGGAGACTCCACAACTTCCCTGGGCAACCTGTGCCGGTGCTGGGTCACCCTCACAGTGAATAAGTGTCTCCTGCTGTTCAGACGGCTCTGAAACACTCCCATGTTTCAGTTTGTGCCCGTTGCCTCTGATCCTGTCACTGGGTGCCACTGAAGAAGTTGAGTAGCAAAATCTCTTAAGGGTAAGGCCTTGCTACTTCTCATGTATGCCTAAAAATTGGCTGGGAAAAGTGGTTTCCCATCTATAACTTTTGACAAAGGATTGATTGGGGGGAATAATACAGTAATATGTCTTTTGCTGGAAAAGCATTGGAATCATGGGATTAATTACCTGACACCCCCTTCCCCTCAAATAGTAAGGAAATTGAATGATAAAAAGGAGGGTTTTTTATCAGATCAGAATGTGTAAGAAAACCCACGTATTTGTCTATTGGATAGACATTTATTCTTTGTTCTGCAACGGTGGTTGTTTAAATTAACTTTGTTATTAAGAAATTAAAATCTGCTTGAAATCCTGTGCAACCACAGCCTGTGAGATGTGGCCGTATTCTTTTAAAAAGTCTTTTTAACAGAAACGTCTCCATCACACAACCGAATTTTTCCTTTGGTGAAAATACTCTAAAAGTTAGATTTTTGTCATAGAACTTGTGTCTGTGACAAACAAACCCTTGATTTTATGATACAGGGAAATGCATTGGCTTTGTGAGATCGTGTAAGATTATGGGTTAGACTTTCTTGCTGCCTTTGCATGTGTTTTATATGGGTTTTGACAGAATTTATTTATATTAGTTGTCGTAATTTTGTGAAAAACTTGAAATTGGTACCTGTAGCTGTTTACTTTCTTTTATTTGAAGTATTTGAAACCTGTGATAGTGTTTTGTAGGACTAAGCATTTTGTACAGGAATTGAATTTTCTTTTAGAATTGTCGTGGTTTGGGCCAGACTGGCTACTGAAATGAATGACAGATGCTGTCTGACTGAATACAGATGTTAGCAATACCTTATTACTGCTCATTGACCATGGTTAAATGCTGTCTTAAAGGTAGACTAGTTCCTCTGACAAGGTTTAAATTCTGTTATCAGATACTTCACAAACCTTTTCTTTTAACTGGTGTTTTTAACCAGGATAGAACATAGACATATCTGATAGTTGCTATCGGATGACAATGGTGACTTCTTGTTTAAATACGTTTTTGTATCTTTCCAGTCTTATGGATGTAATCCCCAGTCTTGACTGTTTTATTCCAAAAAAAAAAAAAAATCCATCACCACAATATTTAGAAATGGCCATTGGCTTGAGTACCTAAGGTGGAAAAGAATAACTTGTGTGACTCCAGTTTCCTGTATTTCTTGCTGGGTACTGTAGTAATGGTTACAACCATAGGGACCTCCTTTTATGCAAGCTTTTTTTAGCTCTGTTGGTTATGGGTTTCAAAATAAGAATGTCTGCATCTCTAGTTATCTTTTTGTGTCTTTAATTATTTTCTAATTACACTATTTGTTCTTTGATATAAAGTAACAAAAAAATAAGGTAATCTATTAAAATGTTTCTCATCTGGATAACAGTTGTGTGGCTAAGAGAAGTAGAATAAATGTTCCCAGATAAATAAGGAAAAGCTGAAAATCAGCATAAGGTCATTAGTCATACTGGAACTTCAGGTATTGGAGACGAGGTGTGGGTGTAGACTACTGATGGAACCTTAGATTTTTTTATTTCTTCCCGCCTCTGAATACCAGAAATTAATATTTTAGAGGCTTATTTCAACTCTCTTGAAAATTTGTTCTTTAAACAGAATCTTGTTTGACTCAGTCCCTAAAGAAAGAACAGTTAAAAATATTTACCACTTCATGTGATGACTGACTTGTGATCTCTTAATGTTTATGAAGTATGTCCATTTAGCAAGTAATTACAGTAAGGTGTCATAAAGGATGGGTAACGCTTGTGTTAGCAAGATTCTCTGCAGCATGAGTAAAGGTGATGTTCCAACATGTTTTTCATTTTTTGTGTAATCATAAAGTATAAAAATGCATGAGAATATGAAACTGACTTATGTTAGTCTTTTATAATAAATTCCTCATTTCTTTAAATTCTAGTTTGGAAAGATGGCATTTCCAGTTCTTAAGGGCGAAACACTGCATGTTTCCATGTCTGATTTGTACATGCCCAGATTTCAGCAGCACTGTAATTATTTCCTTTTACAGTTAACTGAAAGATCTGCCACAGTATTGCATGTTGGGAAGGTAGCTTTTGTATCTGGAAATAGAAGGAAACGTTAAAAAGAAGGTGACTTTTTTTTTCTCATTGTATGATGAAAAGTATGAATTTTATGTAAGTCACTATGATCTTTACATGTTGAAAACAAAACAAGAAATGAAAGTCTTCTCAGTAATGCTAGTGTTGTTGACCGATTTTGATATTTATTCATATATGATCACATCTTACATAATAAAAGAGCGGAAAACTATGAAAATGATGGTGATATTTGGAAAATTTAATGTGTAATCATATTTTTTAATGTAGTTAGAAACTGATACAGGATTCTGAGAGTACATTAAATATCTGCAGATTTGAGTTATCAGGACCTCTGTATTATGAGTTATCAGGACCTTAGTATTGGTGCAGTTGAGGAAAACTAAATTTTTGTAAATCAGCAAATTTTTGCAGTCTTTCCAAAACAGTGATAACGTCTGCTTCAGCTCAGGATGCGAGAGCCTTACAAAAACAGATTGATCCTTGTGCAAACATTACCTTCACCTAAGCATTTGTGCTCTTAATGTATCTTTTCCTAGTTCTTGGTGTGTTCTTAGTCTTATAAAATACCGGGATTTGCTGCCCGAGGGCATTGTGAGATTTCCAAGCTTAGAAATTTGGATTGTGAACGAAGAGCTGGTTCATGGACTGGGAATCAGCTCAATTTGGTGGGAGGTAAAAAATAACAGCATTAATCTGTATTGGAAAGGAGATAAATTTCTAAATGGGCTTATGGTTTTAACTGAAAGTTTTGTTATAGATTGTGAAAATACTTCTGCTTTGTCAAAGAACAAAGTAAATACTATTAATTGAGCAATTAAGGACCGTATGTATATTGGATGCTCTTGAATGGTACTGGTTTTACATTTGATTTATGAAATTTGGCAGGGCTTTTTGTGTAAAGGGTAAGCTGTTAAGTTTGTTTTTTTTTGTTCTAGGTTTGTTTGTTTTTAAAATGTATGAGTATATATTTCAGGAGCTTTTTCCATTGGAGGGGCCAGAATAGAGTTACTTGTCTAGCTAGAGACTGTACCTCAGAGTCTTGGTTTGAAGCATTTATGTAATTTAAAAGAAATCTTTAGCATTGGAGGAAATAGCACTTTAGTGTCCAGCAGCCATACAGACTTTGAGTACAGTGCTTAATTTTCACGACATAGTAGCATAAATCTTATTTAATACAAAGGTGGACTGTGGCTGTGACAATTTATATTGACATGCTGTCATGAGTGAAAACATCATGAATGAACTTCAGCCTAACAATCAAGCATATTTATTGTTCGGGGGGGGGGGGGGGGGGGGGGGGGGGGCTCATTCTGGAGCCTGTTGGGGCTGTATTTGTTGCACTAGGGCTAGTGTTAGTAGNCTTTTTTTTGTATTTTTTTTAGCAGGGTGGTAGGTTTTTTTTTTTTTCTTTTTTTTTTTTTTTTTTCCTTTTTTGGCTTTATTTTGCTGGGTTTATTTAAGAATGAGAAGAATAATACATAGATTAACCTGGTGAATTCAGGTTGCATTTTAAATGGATGTTACTGACTTCCCGAACAGTGCTTTCCTAAAGCCCTCTGGTTATGTTAACCTTTTGGATACTCAAAGAAGCTTGCCTGAAAAGTGGCAAATGAAAGCATGAGGATATAAAATTCTTAATTATAATATTTGATTTTGTTGGTTTTATTTTTATAAAATAGACCATTATTAATTTTTAGACAAGAATATTATGTGACAGTTAAGTGTAGGTGACAAAGAATATTAATATACTGGGAGATGGTTCACCCTTGCAAAGCTTTTATAATTTTAGAAAAGTAATATTAACATGGGGTTTGTAAATGCAGCTCTAGATGTCTTTTGCTGCTGGTCAAAGGTTTAAGTTGCCTCTAAGGATTCAGATCTACATTAAGGCAGAAGCTGCGCTGTCTCAATAACTGGGAGTTCAAGGAATGATTTCTGAAGCGGGATACTTATCTACAGTGCAGCAGGGCTGCCTTTGCCTTTTTGAAATATGGCAGTAGGGAACATCAAGGGAGGAATCTTGCTTTGAGGAGGAAGCAATGCTGAATATTTTTTTCCTTTTCACACTAGCTAAGAATTAATTGGCAAAGTTTTGATAGCAGCTGCAGAGTATAAGTCACTTGGTGAGAAATTGTAGTCATGTTTTGCTGATGATTTTTAATATAGTTTTCAGTTTAGTATTTGGTATGGAAAATAGCATGGGGATTTAAGGTACAGCTGCAGGAGAGAAGCTGGGACACTGCACAGGGAAATCAGAAAATGTCTGTGGTACCAGTGGAGCTAGTGGCAAGTCACATTTCATGAATTTCTGTCAAAATACATAAAAAATGATGGGAGGAATTCAGGTGCCTTCATGTGACTATCTAATGTCATTTTAGGTGCCTGAGAATATCCAAGACATCTGCATAGGGCTGTAAGATTCTGGTGCAGACTGAAAGGGAGGCAGACTGCTCTGGACTGGCATCTGGGTGCCAGGCAAGATGTTGACTTTTCTGGTATTTTTGTATCTGAAATGGCAGTAGGAGCCTACGTGTGGGCACTGCGTCCCTACAATCACTGTTTCTTTTCAACTTTTCATTTTTGCTGTGGTTTACTGTTTTTTTTTTTAAGTTTGTAACCTCTCAATTAGCTGTTCTCCTACTGAAAAAAATAAAGACAATTATATGACACCAGTGTTGTACTGTTCACCCGCCTTTGCGTGATGGTACTTTAATTGTACAGTAAACGTGATGGACCTTTTGTGTTCTTAGTGTATTTATAATTTTCTTGTGGGAGAGGCTGGCTATTTGTGCAGTGCTTAGTAAAACTGTTTCTGGGCCTTGTATGTCAAATCTAGATTATTTTTTTTTTAACTAATTTTAGATTTGGGTTTTAAACAATGTCTGAGCAATACCATTTGATTTGTGTATTTTTACATGGTATGTGTACGTATGGAGAGTTCAGCTGCCTAAGTCCTCTTTGGAATTTGTCTTTTAAACTGCAACCTGGATTTTGAGCCCAAACTTAACAGTGGGAGTCCCAGTCCCTTGTTTTCCTCTCTTCTCCCTCTGGTGTTCTTCTGTTTACATACCTAAAATATACATAGTTTATAGTTTCTTTTGTCACTAGACATTTATGTGTGCCTTAAAGTTCTACATGTACCCAGAGCTGCTGTCATCGTAACTGAACTGGGTGTGTTGGCTTCTTTGCTGGAATTTTTATGAATAAGGCATTTCTATGGCTAGGTCCTTTGGCGGCTGTGGTGCTATACGTGAGCTCAGGTTGTGTCTAATGTATCCTGACAACAGTGTGTTTGTCTATATATACTAACTTGCTAAAGGAAAAAGGGTGGTGCAGCAGTGCTACAGTCTGTGCAAGCATTTTCAAGGGGAGCTAGATTGTTTGATTTAAATCTCTAAATCAAAACTAACTTCTTGGTGCTAAGCATAGTGAAGTTCCTGCTGGCTTCCTTTTGTCTCTTTTTGGCTAATGTTTCACTTCACTCGGGAGTCCAGAAAAATTCACTGGCTGCTTTTATGTGAGAATAAAAGTTAGAACATTCGCCTGGGAAAGCCACTGGTCTTTGGCTTCTGCGTGGTAGAGAATAGCCTAACCAGTAGGCTCTAGCTAACGCAAAACTGCATTTTTTTCCTCTGCTGTTACACTGCTATCATGCAAGAAAAATCCAGAAAGAGAGCAATCATGTCATCTGCTGATGAGGAGAAAGGTGGTGTGGGGTGGGTGGTTCTTGTGTTTAGCCCCACGACTTGTTCTGGATCTGGTGAAACTTAATTTAGGTGCAATGAATAATTCAGCTTCTGGAGCTGTATTGGTGCAGTAGTACTACTGGTACTAGCCCACAGCTTTTTAGGAAGTCTTAAATGGTTCTTAATGGTCTGCCTTAACCAAAAAAAACCCTTTCGTGTCTTACATATTGAAGGTTAAAAACATAATCAGTCAACAGATGCTATGATAAGTTTGACTAGCGAGTTAACAACATGCCATCACATGCAGGCATGTCTGGATATAGTTGGTGATAACTGATTTAATAAATGGTGTTTCTCAGAGCTTAATATGGCTGCGTTTTAGATATTATCACTGTATTTCATAATGCTGAATAGTCTCAATGTTCTGCTTATGTACATAAAGCATAAGGGTTATGTTGTAAATAACTACCATACATAAAGTATGCAACGTGTTACATATGCAGCAAAATTTATGCATTCCATTCAAAATACATATTTAGACAATACCTAAAAATTGAATATTTTCTGTAATTTTCTAAGAACTATAAAGATTAAGCAGTTGATGTTTCATTGAAGTATAGTGCATTTCAATGCACATGTCTCCATGGTGTTTTGTTGAGGAGAATGGAGGGTATTTGTACCCAACCAATAACTTAGTGGCATTCATGCTTTCCAATGTCAAAGTTAACTCTCATAGTCTTTACTTATGCTTTCCTTCTTTTTTTTCTTTTCCCGAAATACAGATAAGCTTTGTTATAGAAGCATTTTAAATACTGTGCGAAGATGGCAAGTCTGATGAGTCAGAGTCTGTTGACCTACGTAGAAGAAGGAAATGTTCCTGCTCTGAAAGCGCTTCTTGAGAAATGCAGGGATGTAGACGAGAGAAATGAGGTAAGATGGTTTTTGCGGAAGGTCAGTTTTATATTGCAGCTTATTAGTTACAGAACAAATAATTAATGAGATCACACTGGTTATTTAATATACAAATTCCAGTTTTATTTTCAACTGATTTCTTACCTTTGCACAGACTGAACACACAGCATTCAGTCTCTGTCAGAACCTCAGCATCTTTCATTGTATTCATTTTCTCAGTGTTCTGAGCTGGAAAATGCAGCTCCATTCTTACTTTGTGGTTGGAGATTATACCTGTATTTCTGCGGCTAGGAATTGTTTTTTAGTTCAGAGGTCCAGCTGCGTGTGCATTCTTGCCCTGTCCATTTTGGGGTGAAACCTGGGATGATGACAACTATTCCCCCACATCCTGGTTTCCAGGCAAGAGACACTTTATTATGTGATCCATATAGGAGCATATATTGCCATTTACTCTGAGCAGATGCTCATCTGGATGAAAATATATGTATCCAAAAGGTAAGTCTAGATGTAACAAGGAGTATTAAATGACTTTACACAGGAAGCCTACACAGTAGGGAGTTGGAATGTGGATTATTTGGAATCCTGGGGTAGAGCAATAATTGTTAGCTGCTGCTTTGTCATCTAATTTAGTCTGATTTGAGCATATCACTGCAAGCAATTTAACTAAATGTGTTGCAGTTTCATTATACTGTACTAAAGATTCCTGAGAGTTTCTTGGGAGGTTTGACTCATGCAAATGTTTGTTGCTAGTGACTGTCTACATTGTTTTGCACAATGTTTAAAATTCAGGTTATCTTGTTGCACTATTACGTCTTTAGATTTTCTGTTTTGTAAGCATATGGACTTTCTCTTTCATCTGAAAGTACAGCTTGTATTGTCAATTTTTGTTTGTTCTGATTTCTTATACACTGTTGTAGAACTGGAACCTTGTTGATTTACATAGCATATTCAGAGACTCAGATTCATAGAAAAATTCAGGATAGAAGGGACCTGTGGAGGTCATTGGGTTCAATCTCCTCCTAATTGCAGGGCTACCTTCATAGTTGCATCAGGTTGCTCGGGGATTTACCCAAGCAAAACTTGAAAGTCTTCAAGGATGGAGATCCTGCAGCCTCTCTGGGCAATGCTCCAGTGCTTAACCATTCTTTGTTTCAAAACATTTTCCGTATGTTTCATTGGACTATTCCTTGCTGTGTCTTGTGACTGTTGCTTTTTGTCTTTTTGTTGTGCATCTCTGAGAAGAATCTGCCTTTGTCTTCTAAGATTCCCCTTCCCTCTAGGTAGTGAAGGACAGGTGTTGATTCCCCTCTTACTCTTCTGTTTTCCAGACTGAACAAATCCAGCTCTCAGTTTCTGCTTGCATGTTGTATGCTCCAGTCTCATAACCATCTGAGTGCCCCTGTTGCTGGACTCTGCAGTTTGTCAATATCTCTATAGTTGCGAGTCTCTCTATTGTGCGTCCAATATGGGGCACTGTATTCAGCACTGGATTCAGCCTCACCAGTGTTGAGTAGAGGGCTAGCACTGCTCTTGCTAGCACTTGCAGCCCAGTGTTTGATTTGCCTTCATTGCTGCAGGGTTGCACTGTTGACTCATGGCCCTCTTTGTCTATGAGGACTTCATGCCTGTTTCTGCAGTGTTTTTCCCAGGCAGGCAGTGTCTAGCCAATGCTGTTGTGTGGGGTCAGTCTGTTCCAGCGTTTGCTTTTGTTGAACTGCAGTGGGGTTGTCAGCCCATTTCTCCAGCCTGTTGAATCCCTTCTGAATGGTATCCCTGTCCTCCAGTGTATTGACCATTCTCCCTAGCTTGGGGCAGTCTGTCAACTTGCTGAAGGCACGTTCTGTTTCATGGTTCTGGGTGTTGATGAAGATGCTATGAAGTTAGCCCCGAATCAAACCCTCTCAATTGGGCACCAGTTACTGTGAACAGTTGATTGTTACCATTGAATCTGACAGTCCAGGCAATTTATTACTCACCTTCTAGTGTATGGAAGGCTGGCTTTGCAATTACTTTTTTTCATTTTTTTTTTTAAAGTAAGTCTTAGAAAATGCATGTTCTGTTGCATTATTTGTTTAAACCTGCATAAGATGGAAAGAGTATTTTTGGCAAAAAGAATGGCATATATTACTCAAAACCAGAAAACGTCATGCAAATGTGAAAACAATGTACAGAATTTAGCCTTACTGTAGTTATTATATCTGGTTTCTATTAAGACAATTTTCTTTTACTGTCAGCACATTCATTTCATGCTGTGTATGCACATATGCTGAGTATTTGAGGTGGAAGAATTTTTAAGTTTCAAAGCATACACATGAACCTCACTGCCTGGCATGCAGTGTATCTGAGAAGAGGAATAATCTGTTCCCTCTGCTGGTAATTCCTCTCAACAACCTGGCTGAAGTCAGACAGATAGTCTGTGTTAACTTTATCAATGGTGTCACTGCCTTCACCTTCTTTTCTGAATGTTTCCTCTTTTCTTGATGGGACTAAGTGCGCTCCTGGGTGTCAGTAACTGCTTTTTTTGCAGAGATAACTTCCCCAATACCTTTTTTTTTTTCAGTCTTCTGATACATTGCACTGGAGGAGGTAATTTCTGGAGACATGTACGGTTTGTATCAGTTTTAAACCATGGTGGGGTGAGGCTGTTTATACATATCAATAAAAGGACTTTTGTTTAAGTGTTAGCTCTTCATTGGAATTCAGTGGCATTGAGCTCAATTTTGTTTCCAGTTTTGGACCTGCCAAGATGTCTTTTCTTCTTGGGTAAAAACAAAATACCAAAATAGGAATGCCAGCACCAGCAGAGTATGTCTAAAAAGATTTCTGGCAAGCTGAGGTTTGCTAGTTCCAGGACCTCCCAGGCTGCAATGATTTGTCCAGTGGTGGGATCACCCACACTGTTACCAGCCCTTTGTCTTGACTGTTATCAGTTGCCAGAAAAGCTGGGATGTTCAGTCAGTTTGTGTATGCATTGCTTTGTTGGAGTAGCACTGGGAGTTTCAGTTAAGTGGAGCAATTCTCAGTCTCTCTGCCTTTTCCCTGTGTGTCCTTTCCCCTGTCTGCATTCTCTTTCTTATACCAGATGCCTTGATTATTTAACAGTGAATGATAGATGCTTGATATGTGTAATACACTTTGATCCTAAAAACCTGCAGTTTCCTTTGTGCGTTTCCTTCTGCTCTTGATACTGAAGTACCTTCTGCATCTTCAATTCAGAATCTTCTGTTCTCTCATGGACTGTGAGAGCGCTAATCTGTAAAATATCACCACTGAATGACTTCCCTAAAAAGGTACAGGTGTGCCCCTTTATAATTTGGGTATTCTAATACTTAGACTTAGCTGTGATGTACAGATACACAGTGCTTGATGTGCTTGTGAGAAGTATGAGCATTTAGTTGTGGAGTGTCTAGGCTCTTGGACAACTTCTGAGAGTTAATCTGGATGCCACAGGCATAGTAATTCTCTTTCATTTCTTTGTTGGTGAAATCTTTGTGATCTGCTAAATAATTGAAGCTATATTTGAGAATCTCCTAGCAAAAAGGGAAGGATGTTTTCAGTACCCTAATAGAAAAGTTTTACGTCTAAGAATACCAGGGGTACTCTACAACTGTAGGACACTTCTAACAGGAGGGGATCATTTTTGTTTGGTTTATGTTATCCTTTTGTGTTATCCGCCTGTGGAAGACGATCACAGTGATAACAATATTACCTGTTCAGAAGGAGATAAGAGGAATGCTCATGCTAAACCAGGTGTTTTTGTATGTACTGCTGAAGCACAGCTTGGAAGGGGCCTCTGGAGATTGTGTAGTCCTGTGTCCTGAGGTGGGTTGGCTGTGTTGGGCATGAGGCAGTGCCAGCCTCTCTGCACAGAGACCTTGGGCATCTGCCTCGTATAAAAACCTGAACACCTACATGCAGTGCAGTTGAAATTTCTGTCCACCCATTTCTCCAGCCTGTTGAGGTCCCTCTGGATGGCAGCACGAGCATCTGGTGCATCAGCCACTCCTCCCAACTTTGTATTGGCTAAGAAGTTGCTGAGAGTGCACTCTGTCCCATTGCCCAGGTCCTTAATAGAGGAGTTAAACAGTACTGGCCCCAGTATCAACCCCTGTGGTACTGCACTAGTGACTGGCCTCCAGCTGGGCATTGTGTCACTGATTACAACCCTCTGAGCCCAGCAGTTCAGCCGGTTTCAGTCTACCTCACTCTCCATTTGTCCAGTCTGTACTTCATCAGTTTGTGTGGATGTTATGGCAGACGGTGTGGGAAGCCTGGCTAGAGATGGGATAAACACCATCTCAGATCTTCATCCACCAAGCCAATGATGTCATCACAGAAGGCAGTCAGATTGGTCAGGCATAATTTCCCAAATTGCTTGGCGTGGGTATTCCCAAACTATTAACTTGCATATAAAGAACACATCTTAAAGTGCAAAAGTTAGGCCTATTCTCTCTCTCAAAAGAGAGCTGTTTTCTTCTAGAAAGTAGTATTTTCCTTCGTCTTGATTTTTTGAGCATTTTAACTTTTCTGATGACCAGACATAAATGCTACTTCTTGTTGATACAAAATATGCTTTAGGATCTAAAAGCAAAGGTATCACTTTGAATGTATGAAATGTATAGTTATAACAACATAAAATTATACAAGAGCATAACTTCTACCTGTAAAAAATTGCACTGTTAGATGTTAAGTTATATCCTGTCATAAGTAACACTGTTGGTTATCCATAATGTCATGGGAAAGATTCTGTGAAGACTAGTTAGGGAATAGCTGGTGGACCAGAAAGCTTTTTGGAAATAATTAGTGCATTTCTGGGATTATTTTTTTTTTTTTTACATAAAGAGCAAAAATAACTCATCAAATGTTTTTATTAATCTTACTGTTAACTGTCATCTAATAAAAAATAGTGATCTTAATGTATTCTGATTCTGCTTTGATTTTTATTCTTTTCAGGAAAATTGCTGGTATATAACTCCTAACATGTAGCTTTTGCATTATTTATAGACTAGATAATTTGAGTTTTCTCTATAGTACAGAGAAAAGACAGAAGAGAGGTCAGGAAAAATTCTCTTTGTTTTTTAAGCTTGTTGAAATAAAAAAAACTTACTGTCAAATTTAGTAAGCTTTGCTTTTCATCGTGCAGAGCAGTTGTATCTGAGGGTTTTCTTCTGTTTATGAAGCTCTGCAGAGAAGTTTGCTGACACAAAAATAGGCTGATGGAAGGGTGACCGATTGTAACTGACTTTTGAAATAACTTTGAAGGCAAATAAACCAGCTTTTCTATCTTTCATCTTCCCTGAGATGAGGCTGCATGTTAAGAACCTGTGTTGCACAGGACAGGAATGGTGTCTGTATTTGGTGTATTGTCAGACAAAAGTGTGGTATAGAACTTGACTATTTTTTCCAAGCCTTCAGCAAGAAATCTTACTGTTACTTTGAATCAGTGTCTATGTTTTAATGATCGTTGTGGTTCCTGGGCTAGATATATTTATTGATTAATTTATACAGTGTGACTGAGTTACTTCAAAATGTAAAGATGTAACAGGCTGTATTAGAGCCTTCTGCAGTGGGCAAATCATTCAGAAAGAAAGATATTTAACAATGTAACTTCTTTTTTGGTAGCCATTTTAATGTCTGAAATTTTTGTTTGGGTTAGGTCTTTTTTATCTCTTGTGGGACAGGGTTTAATATCATGTTCTCCATTTTTATTGCAAGATCACTGCGTGGTTTGAAAACCAATGCTTCTCACTGGTAAAAAACTGGAAACAGTGTTCCTGTGTAGATTGGTGTATGTGCATCCTTCGCATCGATTCCCAATGCATCACTTTTCCTATCATTTTAATTTCAGAATGGCCAGACTCCACTCATGTTGGCTGCTGAGCAAGGAAATTTAGAAATTGTCCAGGAGCTTCTCAAGAAGGGAGCTAATTGCAACTTGGAAGATGCAGTAAGTATTAGTGCTTTATATGATGGTACTTAACAGTAGAAGAAGAAGAAATTTCAAGAGGCAGGCAAAGAAAAGGTATTTAGGTGAGTGTTGAGAGGAGGGGGGAAAAAAGAAGGTGGAAAACGATGATATATATGAGAAATTTTATTCAAAGTTGCTTGGCTCTGTACTCCTCTTAAGATTCCTCATAAATAATAGGGCTATTTAAGATGTTTTAAATGTCTGACGGTCTCTGCTGAATGCTGCTGCTTTTTCCTCTGGGAAATTAGTACTAGGAAGCTATAATAATAGGATTGTCAATAGCTGACATAAAAAAGATAGGCGGACTAGAGAAATACAGCATCAAAGATGGCTCCAGGTCATGTTGTGGTATGTTGGGTTATGTTTAGGTTTTTTTTCTTGATTTTGGTGTTTTTCAATAAATATTGAGGGAGAATTTAGGTTAAAAGGTTTATTTCAGCTAAAAACCAGCACAGTAGCAGAGAAGGACTTCAAATTTATCAATTGTCTTCCTGCCTTTGCAAAAGAGGTTGACTCTAGGTGAAAGATGCCCAGAAATAAGACAGAGATGCTGTTAAAGTTTTGAAAGGTCTGTATATTCCAACGAAGAGTGATAAACAGGTAAAGGATGTTGCTTGTTTTTTTTTCTTCTGCACTTAGTTTAATTGTAGCAGTGTAGATATCCAGGAAAGGTCTGGTATGAAACCTGTCTTTTAAAAATATATAAAAAAAAAAAGAAAGAAAGCAAATGTCTCTATTTTTGGAGATATTTTATTACATTTGCTGTAAATGTTACAGTTTCTATACTTATTGGAAGAACAGTTATCATATAAACTGTTACTATATTTATATGTGTACAGCACATAAAACAGTAGTCCACACCTGGACACAATTTGAACAGTGGATGGAAGGTAAGTGTAATGCAAAAGGAAATGTATCTCCTGAAGTGATTATAACTCTAAGAAGCTGTAGTACAAATTCCCCCTCTATGTTAGCCCCTTAGGTGCTGTCACTCACTGTATGGGGAGGCAGACCACCACCATTTTCTGTGGTCTTGGTTGCCATCTCATCCCCACCCAGTAGTTCTCAATGTCTTGACCTTGTTCTCTAATCCTTTGTCAGTGTTGCTTCCTCCATACAATTTTTTAAAAGTTGACCTGCAGTGAGCTGAGGAGTGGGGGATGTTGGGTGGGAGAGGAGATATCTGGAGTAGTTGTTGGTTTTTATTTTTGTGTATAGAACTTGCAGGTAGTCTATGAGTTTATTACTTTTTTTTTTTTTTAAACAAGGACAGCTTTTTTAAGGAGTTGTGGATTTCCTATTGTGGGTTAAAGACTGGGAAAACAAGGTAATTGTCTTGAAATATTGAATATCACTTGAAAATATTTTCTTTTTTCTAGGATAACTGGACAGCTCTAATTTCAGCAGCTAAAGAAGGACATGCAGCTATTGTAGCAGAGCTACTCAGTTATAATGTCAGTTTGGAGCATCGGGATTTGGTATGTGTTGTCCTAGTGTGAAAATAAAGTAGTTTCCATCTTTTTAGTAAGATTAACAATTTTGGAAGTTGGAGATTTTCAGTTCTGTGAAACAAATCAAAGGTCTTTTATTCTTAAATTATGTACTCAGTGCTGTTAAAATGAAAAATAATACACATTTAAATACTGTTTTTACAGCTGTAAAATAGTTGCTTTAGTGTTAATAAAGGCAACTCGTTTTGTAGGGGTACTTTTTTTCCTCTTAAGTTGCTTTGGAAAAAAGCTAAACTGAAGAACAGTTTTGATTTTTGGGGTGTGTTTTGTGTGGGTGTTTTTTTGGGGGGGGTGTTTTTCTTTTTTTTTTTTGGNGTGTTTGGTTTTGATTTGTGTGTGGGGTTTTTTTTTATTATTTTTTAAGTATTCTGGTAAAATAAATGTTACCTTCTCCCAGAAGATACCTGTCCATATTTACTTTTTCTCTGTGTGACCATGATTATTCGTACAGCAGTCCTTGTTCTCAATATCCTGGAATTTGTTTTCATTCATCTTGCCAATTTTTTTTATGTGGAAAGTGGGTGCTCTAGTTCAGTCCACCTAAAGAATTACAGAAGTTGCTTACATGATTAGTGAAGAAGGTTAGATGCCTCTGAAGAGCTACAGACTCGCCTCCATTGACTGAAGAGGGAAATAGGACTAATTGCAAGGACTAATTTTGATCTGCTTAACTTAAAATATGGAAAACCACTAGGGGAGAGTTCAAGTGCTCCCTTCAATTGAAGTTCCGCTCTCTCTGAAGGCTGAGGCATCTTGCCATGTCCTAGTAATCTATTTTATTAGTGACAGTGTAATGGTGAGCACATCCACATGGCCAGTGGTTGATTTCTGGGCCTGTGTCAGTCTGAGAGTGATCTTTTACTTCCCAAAAAATGTATTGTAAAGAAATAAATAGAAATTGTGCTTACAGTTATCAGAGGTGTACTGTTATTTTAAAATTAGTTTTGCTTACCTGACCCATCAAATGCCTTAGATAGTGAAACCTTGTTGTCTACTTGTTTACAAACTTAAATGAACACACCAATGCACCATGACATTAATTGCTCTTATTAATCCCTTAAGAGGACATATAACTTCTTTTTCTTGAAGAAGCAAATCATTACATAGTTACTTTATTAAGGCCAGGTGTCTGTTACTCAAATAAAAAAGAAGCCCCTGAAGTTAACTGATTTGGATTCTAGACTTTTGTTTTAAGATAGTGCTTTCTTTTTTGTTTTTGTCCAGTGATCAGATTTGTATGCACTTGAAGTCTGAATTGTGCATTTACTGCAAATTCAGGGAAGTTTAGGACACAATATTCTCCCAAGTTTTGCATTCAGCAGGAAATTAGTATTTTTACATGTGTGCTTATTAGATAGGCTTATTAGATAAGTATGATTACAAGGTTGTGTGGTCAGTCCTTGTTATGTTAGGACTTGCAAAACAGTCTTAGGACAAATACAAAATGAAAAAAAAAAGTCACTAATTAGGTTTCTAAAGAGTATTTTTCAGTTTTTACATTTCTTTGAATTGTGCTTGCCAGGGAGGATGGACTGCCCTGATGTGGGCATCATATAAAGGCCGTACTGAGGTAGCTAAACTGCTGCTTGAGAAAGGAGCAAATCCGAACATCACAGGAATGGTAAGTTTTAGTCTTAAACGTCCCCTCCTCCCAAATGTTTAAAGGCCTGAATTGTACACTCGTCTTACTGTCTTGGTTAAACGTTTTGCATTTTTTTGCAATATAATGTTAATCACTGTACTTTATTAATAAAGGGGTTGCTTTAAGAATCTGCACGACAGCCACTGTTTTTAATTAATTTTAACTTTTTTTAGTTAAGACAATTGAATGTGTAGCTCTTAATAAGATTCAAATTAGCAGTAGAGGAAATAATAGAAAAGATAAGTAGTGTATCTAATGCTACTTGTATAGCAGTTGTCGTTTTTCTGTGTCTGTGTAAGTAAGTTAATGGAATAACTAATATGGTGCAGTTTGGAAACAACAATCTGTTTTAATTGTTTCATAATAGTTACCAAGTAGACTAGGTTATATAAATGTGTACCATACATGTGAGAGAGTTAAAAAACAAAGATATTTATTTTATTTTATAAGCATTTTCTATAAAAGTATAGGTGTGTTGAAACTTAAATGAACAATTTGTTTACACTGTCAGCTCTCTGATGTTTGAGGCAGCAGTGAACAATCACTGCAGAACACTGGTGACTTAGCTTTCTGATGGTGGATTTCATCTGGTTTGCATATGCAGCTTCTTGTGTGCATGACATGACTGATCTGCAGTCCTGGCTACTTAGGGATATTGCATACCTGTCTTGCTTCTCTCTTATATTACAAATGTTTATATTGAGATAAGGATGTGAATTTTTAAACTTTGTTTAAGGAGTTATAAACCAAAATTGATTCAAAACAGTAAACATCTTCCTAGACATCACCTAGACAATGTACTAGGCAACACTTATTCATAGGTAGTTAGATTTATTTCTTTATGTTCCTTCTTCTATGGGTTTATTGTCTCTTGAAGCACTGTAATCTATATTGTTAATGAAAAATAATTAAAACTATGATTTTTATTTCTCTCTTTTTAATTCTAAGCAATACAGTGTTTATCCAATTATTTGGGCAGCAGGACGGGGCCACTCAGATATAGTACATCTCTTACTGCAACACGGAGCTAAAGTGAACTGCTCTGACAAAGTAAGTTATATTTATGTAATACTTAATTTCTTTAATGCTTTATATGTTTCTTGTAGAAGTAAATTTTGTTAAAAATAATAAATCTATGAGGTTTTGATTGGAAAACATCCACTGTTATATTTTGCCCGTGAGATTAGAATGAGCATGCTAGAGTAAGTCATTATACTTGCCAGAGGTTTTTGCATAGTATGCTGAAGATGGTTGCGAACATTTATTGTAGTAGAGCATATTTCTGTTTTCTGAGCTATTGGAAACCTTGCTATCCTAGGTTGCATAGAAAAATACAGCTTATAAAAAATATAGCTTCTTACAGCTATCTTCTACAAAGAAAAAGTTAAAATGACTTTTCAAATGCTTGTGTTAATTCACGAGACCAAATTATATCTTTGTAAAAACTAAAGCAATAAAGTATAGGATGAATACTAGATTGTAGGGGATACAGAAAGCAATATGATAAAAATGTTATAAATGTTTTTTTCAGTATGGAACCACGCCACTGGTTTGGGCGGCGAGGAAAGGTCATTTGGAGTGTGTGAAATACTTGCTGCAAATGGGAGCTGATGTTGATCAAGAAGGAGCTGTAAGTAACTTCATTTTCTGGTGATAAGGTGTGCATACATACATCTGTGTGTCCTGTTTTATTTTATAATATAAATAGCAAGAAATACATGAAACAGGATAAAATGTTGATGTTGGAGTCTATTACTTTCCAGCTATTTGCAAATTACATGTGAAGATTATTTAAACTTCTTTGTGCCTTTTAGTAAAGATATTATGTAACTAGGGAGTTGGATTGACAGTTGACACACTGTTATGTAAAGTGTAATTTTTAATGAACATAAATTAATTTAGGTTATTGTTCTCTGAAGGTTAACACTATCGAAATTAATTCTGTACCCAAGCCTGATATGTCAAACAACTTATTGCTCAGTGCTATTTGAAAAGTAAATCAAATACAAGGCATCTTTTGAAAATAATAATGGCTGTTGTGCCTTTTTAGAAGTTGAAAATTTTTACGAGGTTTCAGCTGCATATTGTTTTTAAATAAAACAGATTTTAATTTTTTGCTGTGTAAGACACTTAAAATGCTTGTAAAAAAAAATCAGTAGAAGTTAAGTGGAAAAGTAGGACAACTTTTGGTATTCATATGATTATTTCCGAAGTTCTTCAAAAAACCTCTTTGTGAGCAGTATTGGCAGACCTGGGTGCTCTGATAATACTACGTTCCCATATGACAAGAAAATTTTTTTACCGTGTGACATTCAGGACTTAGAATAAACTGATCTTAGCTTTACCGTTTGCATTTGAAGTGTTCTCTACTATAGTACGTACTTTGTTTCTTCATTTAAAAAAGCATAGCAAGTGCACTTTAAAACATAAAACTGAAGTAACATTTGGATGGTTAAGAAAGTAATGTCAGTGAGTGTTCTTTCATTTTTTAAACTGCTGATATAATGATGATTCCTGTATCCACTGTACAATAAAATCTGTTGTTTTTGTTTAAAGAATTCTATGACTGCACTTATTGTAGCAGTGAAGGGTGGCTATACTGACTCAGTAAAAGAAATACTGAAGAGGAACCCAAATGTAAACTTAACAGATAAAGATGGAAATACAGCTTTGATGATTGCATCAAAGGAGGGGCATACTGAAATTGTGCAGGATCTTCTTGATGCTGGAACTTATGTGAACATTCCTGATAGAGTGAGTAAATTTTCATCGTAATTGTGGTTTTATATATGTGTAATAATAATATATATTTAAATACCAGTGTACACAAATTTGTGAGTATGTGATTTTTCTGGTTTTCTAATTTTTCTGCCACCTAGGGGTATTTTTATGTATTGCTCTTTTACAAGTATGTTAAGTGGCAAACGTTGCTGTGTGAAGGTAAAGGATAAACCACAGAAACTACTCTCTTTCTTTGAGATTCTTGAATTGTGAGTTTCCGTAGGACATGGAAATGATTTATGGCTCTATATTTGTCGTATCTGTAATGTAAGACTAATACTGAACTAACTTGCAGGTTTGGGGTGGGGTTTTTGTGTATTAATATGGGTGGTAGTGCTGTTAAAATTGTAAAACAATGGATATTATAAAAAATAATCTGCCTTTATTTTTTACAATGAAACTTTTTACTAGGAAACTTGTATATATTGGAGGAAGACTTTAGCTCTGAGTTAAGACACGTAAATGTAACTGTTGAAAGGTGCGCTGTGTGCCTGAGCTGCGATTGCATTGTTCAGTAGAGGCATGCAGTATGGGCAGTGACCAGAGTGTGAATCTGCTTGCTAGTCACTCAGGGATTTATTTGGTTGCTTATATAGGTGCCTTGGACTGTCTGCAGCGTCCTTGTGATAGTCAGGTTTTTCTGAAGTGTTAGAGGAAGGCCAAGCACTGCACCCTTGGGGCTATAGGTGGTTAGATACTTAAAATTAGGTGCCTCTGTTAAGATCAGTGTTTTAGTTCAGAGCATTAATGTGGTTTTGAGGCTGAATTCCCAATCCCTAAATTGAATTCTTGGTGTTGCAGAGAAGAGAGGAAAACTTTCTAATATTTGCCTCATAATTTTAGAAGGATTTTTAGATGCATTTTTCTGTATTTCAGGTGTCAGCTTAGTGCATTTCTTAGATGGTTATGTACTGAGCTGGTGTTGCGTATGACAACAAATTTGATCTCAGGCACATATCAAAGCAAAACTTTAACTATTTAAAAAAAATACATTACAATATCTCTTCCCACCTCATCTGTCACAAAATTCTACAACTGTCTGCATTCTTGTGCTTTTAGGAAGGATAAATTACAGCTTTCAGTTCAGCTGACTGTATTCCAAAAATATATCAAACAACGGGTAGTCTTACTTTCAGATGCTAGAGTAGGTTTTGATAAGGAGAATTTCTTGGTTTGCAGCCAGGCATGTAATGACTGTGATTGATAGGGGATCTACTACTACTGAGCTTTCTAACTGAATTCCACACCTGTGATTTAGCTAAACTTTTATTTATTTTTCCTGTTTCATCATAAAAGAAATATTACGTAATTTCAGGATTTCATTTGCTGAAATTCTGACATATCCTTAAATGTGTTGAAATCAGAAGCCTTAAGCAGAATTGTAACTTTGTTTTACGTATATACAACTCCATTTACCACAGCAAAATATTTATTTCTTTTGATCAATTTGAGATAAAATCAGCCTTTTGCTTCTTTTATTTATAACAGCATAGTGTATGTAAACAGGATAGCAGTCAAATCTGCACAAAAAAAGGGATAAATTTTTTTAAAATTGTTGAAGATCTTTTGTCAGCTGTGAGACATCTAAAGGAGACAGTCAACATTCTTGTCTGATTGTAAAGAGGTTATTACTGTGAGTAATTACTTGTCTGATTGTAAAGAGGTTATTACTGTGAGTGGTTGGTCTTCCTATGAACATAGAGAGCAGCTGGATTTTTTCATATTCGTTATTAATTTGTCCTGTTATTTTTTAGGATAGTGGTGTGTAAGCTGAACCTATTTTGGGGGTGTTTGTTTTGCCATAAATATATATATTTCATCTCTTTGCAAAAAAATATAAAAAATGGAGTACAGAATTTTTTCTTCTCTATTCCTGTTTTTTGCAGAGATATAACTATTTTTTGTATCTTTTAAATGAGTGCAGATTTCTTAATGTAAATAGGCATAATGTGTATTTGAAGCTATAATTTATTCTGTGTTGCATTTCTCTTTGCTAAAGAGTATTAATTAATTTTCGATATTCTTTCACAATTTTTCTAGAGTGGAGATACAGTGCTGATTGGGGCTGTTAGAGGAGGTCATGTTGAAATTGTGAGGGCCCTGCTCCATAAATATGCTGATATAGATATCAGAGGTCAGGTAAGTACAACAATGTAAAAGTAGCTCTTAAATAGGATGTGAATTTGAATACCAAACAATTATACTGTTTCCAAAAACAGGGCTTTAAAAACTTGCTCAGTCTACTCTGTAGGGAACTCATATTCCCAACAAACATGAAAAATACATTGTGTTGCTGTGCGGTTTTTAAGATATAAGACATATGTACTTGTAACGACTTGTTAAGCAGCATTTTTTTCAGTTAATTTATATAATGGTTGAAAAGCAGAAGGTGTGAATTTAATTTATTTCATCTGCACTACTGAACAAATTTAAAATAATTAAATGCTTAAAACCCACCTTAATATTATTTTAATACTTAATCTAAGGTGTATTAGATTTTAATATATTGATATTAAATTTAAAATATTATGTGTTGTCAGTGAATTTCTGTCACTATGCTTGGATCGGTTCTTGTCTCCTTTGCTAACCTCCTTTCTCGCATTAAGCAAAGTTGTCAGTGATTTCCATGTTTTCTACCTGCCCCTTCTTTTTTTTTTCTGTCCTTTGATTAAGGTATTGTTTTTATTCTTCTACCGAAAGCTCTCTTACTCAACATGGTACTTGTTTTTATTGTTACATTCAACTTGATTTCTTCTGCTAGAAGCTATTCAAATCACTCAGCTCGCAGGCACATGTGTTCTGCCAAGTTTGAACACAAAATTTAACTAGTCACTGAGAGCTGCAAAGATGCAGTGCCTGCTATTGATGCAGAGCCTCTTTGAGAAGGCAAGGAGCTTTTAGTTTGGAGAAGTAGTGGTGTTTGGATCTCTTCCTCTAACCTGCCATTGGAAACCGGGGATTGTGTGTCTCAGCTCCTTGCTGACATGGGTCTAAAAATCTGGAGCTTTTCAATGTCTTAGTAGGACCAAGGCAATACAGAAACAGCAAAAGGACCCAACCTTCTTGGGGGTGGAGAAGCTTGTGACTTCTGGCAGTGGGAGGCTGTCTGTGTAGCCATTCGCAGTGGTTAATCTAGAGAATGCATTTGTGGCCTTGTTGACACAACAGGAGTGAGTACCATCAGAGGAAGATTCTGGCTGTGCATTTCAGATCTCCAGATTAAGACCAGCAGCATCAAAATTGGTGATGAGTGCTAGCCTTTAGCAGCTCCTCTGCCGTTTGGCACTGCAGCACCCGTCTGCCAGGCAGACCTGTTCTGGGGAGATCTGCTGCCTGCCCAAATCCACGATGTTCCGGAAAGATTGCTCAGTCTTGTCCAGCCTCCCAGCAACTGTGTTCCTTGCTGCTCATTCATTCATATAGACACTAATCAGGGGAGACTCTGAGCAGATAAAACGTGACTATAGGGCTCTGGGAGTGAGTGTTGGGGCAGCGGAGGGGCTCAGGTGGTGTTTTCCTCAGCCCTTCTGGTAAGGAGAAAGGAGCCAGCTGGGAGCATCTGGCAGACCAGTGTCTGTGCAGCTGATGTTGCTAGCAAGGAGTCAGCTTCCTCAGGCTGGTGTCTTGTTGGAAGCTACCTGACTGAAGGATGGAGGACATGAAACCCAGGTGACCAGAGAGGAAAGAAATCTTACTGATCAGGCTTGTGAAACTGTTGAGAAAGGCTTTGAACTCAGTTTTTTGAAGCCCACCAGTGGGAGAAGCAGAGCTGCAAATGAAAGAAGCAAGGGAAAAGGCTGCAAGGGGGACTTTGACATTCCTGCTTAGAAGCAGGTGTGTGTTCAGAGGCTTTTCTTTGATCCACACTTGTGTACAGACATCTAACAGAGTTGTGTGCAGTCACTAGGCTATGAAAAGATGCAGCGTGGAGACTTCCTGGGATAGCACACATTGCTGGGGAAAAAAAAAAAAAGATGACACAAGCAGATTTGCAACTATCAACCATTCCCCCTGGTTCAGTAATACAGTGTGTGGCTGATCTGCATTCTGGTACTTTGTGTTGACTTTCACGTCCATCTACTTTTACAGCTTTCCAGCTTGCATGGCCTGTTTTTAGGCCAGCCAACCTTTTGTTAGGCTGTACTGTAAAATTGAGAACAAAATGGAAATTTTTTTTAAAGGCCTGGAAGTGGTTAGCGCTCCCGTGTTCTAACAGGAGAGAAACCCTTTTTTTTTCTTTTTTTTTTTTTAAAAAATAGATTGGTGTTCTTTAGGCAAATTTCTGTTCCCCCTCCCAAGTTCTATTGGTGTGCCCGTTAGATTTGGTGGCGTTACCCTTTGCTCTAAGCTGTGCTAAAATTTGCTGTGTTATGTGCTGTTTTCAATGTAGTGGTTGTACTTTATATATAGTTTTCGGAATTAATCCAACTACATGAATGTACTATTAACACTTAATATTCTCTTTTTGCAGGATAATAAAACTGCTTTATACTGGGCAGTTGAGAAAGGAAATGCCACAATGGTGAGGGATATCTTGCAATGCAACCCTGATACTGAAACATGTACAAAGGTAACGATGAGAATTTTAATTGAATTGCTTTGTTTAACATCTGTTCATTTCTCAACTCCTATGTGACATTAAGACCATAATACCCAATTCAGTTTTTGTGAAGTGTTGGTACCTTGCATGCTGTTAAAAAAAAAATAAATATATATATATTCTTCTGAAATACAGAATTTATTTTCAGCAATGGTGATGTCTTCTCTGTTGATAAACATCACCTACTACTAAAACTCAGTAACAGGGAAAGTGTGGGTACTTTACCTTGGCATCATTGACATGACCAGCAATAAGGAGTAGAGAGCAGGTGCTACTGGGAACTGAGGAAAAGAGGTTTCTGATACTACGAAGTATAAAAGTTCAGACCACCATTTAATAGATGTGCAGGAATAAAAAAATAGAGGAAGTAGTATGTACAGTGGTGAATTACCTCTTCCATGAGTCTCTTTTCAAATATCTTGTATTATATCTGAATCTTGTCTTTCTCTGTTTGGCACTGTTATTAACAGAAATGTGTTTTGTTCTGTGATTCTAATCAATCTAGAATACAGGGTCTGTGATATTTTTTCAATAACATATGCACTGAAATGTTGTTACTTGCACAGTAACGTGTTTAATTAAAAAATTATCTTAAAAAGTTTGGGATTTAATTTGTTACGCTATCACTAGATTTTGCTTGTTACTGAGTATACAGAGAGGATCTTTCTATTACGCTACTTGTCTCTTTTAGGATGGAGAAACACCACTTATAAAGGCAACCAAGATGAGAAATATTGAAATAGTAGAGCTGCTTCTGGATAAAGGAGCTAAGGTCTCTGCCGTAGACAAGGTAAAGAATATTTGTTTGTTTACTGTAGTATATTTAATCATTTTAGTTTTGAAGGAGAATTTTGTAGTGAGCTGTCAATGCTACTGCAGAAATAAAGCTTTCCATGTGAGAAATATTTAATAATTAAATATTAATATTTAAACAGACCATAATACTTAAATACTTAGTCTCCCATATGCCTAATAATTAAATAGATCAGAATACATGAATATAAATTAATTTCCACCATTAATATATTGATTTTTTTGTTTGTATTAGGGTGCTTTTAGTAGTATGAAAAGAAAAAAATCTATGTCAGGAATAAAAATTTCACAGATAAGAACACTAATTCTTAATACACTTGAAAAAGAGCATAGAGAATGGTTGTCATTTGTCACTGATGTTTGTTTTTGATTAATGGACATTAAACTAAGCAATCCCAAGGACAAATACAATGCTGTCCTCTTATGCATTGCCTACTTTGAGTGTAAACCTTTTAAATACAGGAACAGTTATTTGTTACTCTTTTAACCTCTTAGCATTATATTTAGGGCAAATAAGTAATAATGTTGATTTGATGTAATAAGGAATCTTTTACAGGAAAGCTTTTTAGAGAAGTCTGAGCAGACATTGAAATAATTCTAACAAGCAGTATCTCTTGTTCCAAACAAGTCTCTGAATTTGCTAGTAGGCACTTGTTTATAAGTAGAGGCTACAGTTTTCATGAACCTTCAGGTATTGTTATAAACATTTATGAAAGAAGATAGTGCCTTAGATTTAGTATTATAAGAACTGCTTTTTCACATGTAGTTTCTGAAACTTTTGTAATGCTTTTTGAAGGGGAAAAATGCTTGCTGTAAGGTGTTAATGCTGTTGAAAATACCTTAAGATGTATTACAAGTAAATAATGCATCTGAAACAATGTGGAACATATGGTCTGTTCTTAATCTTAGGAATTCATGTTAGCTATTACTAGTTCTTCACTTAATTGCAGAAAGGAGATACTCCACTTCATATTGCCATACGTGGAAGAAGCCGTAAACTTGCTGAATTACTCTTAAGAAATCCAAAAGATGGTAGATTGCTTTATAGACCCAACAAAACAGGAGAAACACCTTACAATATTGACTGTAGCCACCAGAAGAGTATTTTAACACAGATATTTGGAGCCAGTAAGTATAAGTATTTAATTTTATATTTTTTTTAACTACTTGTATATTGAGAATCAGGTTTATTCAATTCTATATGGAAAAGTGAAAAACTGTTTAGGTTTTTTAATATTGTGACTAATGGGAGAGCTTAAAAAAAAATCAGTTGGCAAAAAGTTCATCATTCTAAAAGCCTGACAGAGGTCAAATGTACCTTTTATTTTTGACTTTTGACATTGGATACTGTGTGACTTCTGTTGATTGTTTTGTTTTTACTTATGTCTTGCTTGTGTAGGAATTATTTTCTTTGACTTGCTATGATTTGGGATTTTGTTTGAGTCTCTTGGGGTAAGCTGTAATGGTTTTGATAATTATTTAACATTTATGTGGATGATTTAAAATTCCTTTGAACAAGAACATACCAATAACAACAGCTATTATATGGGAGGAGTATATATACAAATATAGATGAACCTGTCGTGATTTTATGTATGGAAATTGTCATATTGAAGAGATTTCTTAAAGCAAAGTTCTGTAACACAATATTCGTATTACAGGACACTTGTCTCCCACGGAATCTGACGGTGACATGCTGGGTTATGATCTGTACAGCAGTGCTTTGGCTGATATTCTGAGTGAACCAACCATGCAGCCACCTATCTGTGTAGGCTTATATGCACAGTGGGGAAGTGGAAAATCTTTCCTGCTCAAGAAACTGGAAGGTAAAAGTTGATCAAGCCTTTTCTGTAGGTTCAAATCTATCTATGAAAAGCATCACATGGGAGTTGCTAGTTTTTGCAACAGTTGTTGGTCCATTTAATGTTGTATCCAGTCTCTGCAATGAAAGGATTTAAATTTTAGTGTGGTCAGTTCATCCTTAGGTTGCTTTGTTCATTTATACAATGTCAAGACAGTGTTTAAGTATTGATGTCTATTGTCCTGTGGGTTACTTGCAGCAGTGAATCTACTCTTTAGGTACTGCTGAAAGTATGGCTGCTGAAATATGTCTTACTGAGGGTTTTTGTGTGTCAGATCAGGTTCAGACCTCTTTTTCTGCAGGATTTATTTATTGCGCCTCCTATGTGTCATCTTTTTTTTTTTTTTTAAAGTTTTAAAAAAAAATCCCAGCTTTTTAAATTTTTTTTCCTTGGTTTTTTTTTTTTTTGGGTTTTTTTTTTCCCCCTCCTTTTTTTTTTTTTTTAAGAAGTTTAAGAACAAATTCCAGGCTATTAAAATTGTTTCTCTGTGGTGTATTTTCTCTGTGCCTAGTTTTCTATCCCTTTCCCCTTATTTACTTTGAGCTTTTTGAACTTTCTGAAATGACAGAGGAAAGCAAATGCAGTCATATGAGGAGAGTCAATATTTTTCACAGTGAAAATAGGCATTACAGTTTTAGCTTTTTCTAACAAAGGATGTTTTTCTGAGATGTTTCAGTATAATTCAAAATACTTTCACTAGTCCTGATGTTTTTTTGCTTTCTGTGATTTCTGTGTTTTAAAAGCTCAGTCAAAATGGGGTCTCTGCATTCATTTTGTTCACATCATGCCCCGTGTCATAAACAAAAAGCGGTGTGCATTTTTGACTGTGGTGTTTATTGCTGATTAGCTCTAAAATTTTTAAAATGCTTTTTCAGTATTTTCTTCCTGTTCCTCATTCATCTTTTTACTCTGGATCGTGTATTTAATGTTTCTTATTCAGTGGATCATAAGTAAGTTTCTTCAGGAATTCCCGTTGTAGTAAATATGAATCAACAAACAGAAATAAATACTGAAGCCTTTACATTGTACTGTTCTGTCTGACTATTTGAGGAATGTGGTCCAGATTTCAGTGATGGAGGTTTTAGGGGTTGGGATTCTTTTTGACAGATGTGGTGGATTTATTTTTCTTGGTGTCATAAAATATGTTTTAAACTTTTGAAGGAGGATAGGAAGTGACATAGCTTTTAATATGCCTTTAAAAGTAGAAAATCTGCAGCAAATAGTGCAAGTATTGTTATTTAAATGGTTTGATTCATTGTGTGGATGAAAACTTAGGGTTTCGCACTAATGTTTGAAGAAGAATTCAAGGATCCAAGCATCATTGTCCTTTTTTTGGATCAATAATAGGGAAAAGTTATACAGTCTAGTGAAAAACTGTTTCTTTTCAAAGATGAGCATTTATAATACCTTCTTTGCTTTCTGTTCTAGAACAATTTAACATGTTTAACTGGTCTTTGTCTTTTTGTTTTAGATGAAATGAAGACTTTCGCAGGACAGCAGATTGAACCTCTGTTTCAGTTCTCCTGGCTTATTGTATTCCTCACACTTTTGCTGTGTGGAGGTTTGGGTTTATTGCTTGCTTTCACAGTGGATGCAAAGCTTGGAATAGCAGTGTCACTCAGCTTATTAGCAGTTCTCTACATTTTCTTTAGTAAGTCTTATTTTATGTTAAGTTTGTGATGGTTTTTATCTAATTTTGGAATTCAGTAGCATTTTGTATACATGCTCTGCAATTCAGAAAAAATACTAAATGTTTTTGCAGAAAATAGGACTCCTTCGGACCCTTTCCTTGTTTTGCGTGTAATTTGTGACAGGGCAGTCTTGAAAACAAAGAAGTATTTTGTATATTAACTTCATTATGTTACTCTTACCATTCTCGTTTTTAGCCATAACCATTAAAAATTCATTCAACTCCTTTTACACAACTCCATGCCTTACTTGTTCAAACTTCATGGTTCTTTCAGTTGTGAACATTGACCAAAATATGGCCGTAACATATTTTTAAATTTTTAATGTTTTAGCTGTAATTTACTTTGGTGGCCGAAGAGAAGGTGAGAGCTGGAACTGGGCCTGGGTGTTAAGTGCAAGGTTGGCAAGACATATTGGATATTTAGAGTTGCTTCTCAAACTCATGTTTGTGAACCCACCAGAATTACCAGAGCAAACCACTAAAGCTTTACCTGTCAGGTTAGTTATTTCATTTGTTTACTCTTGAATGAATAATTCAGGCTCGCTCTGATACTTTTCAAACTGTGCGTATTAGTGTGCATGTTTATCTTCCTGTGAAAAGCTGTTGAGATTCCTGTTTGAAAAACAGTAGCCCTAGAAGATCATGTAGTTAAATTTTTCATTGTGTAGAAGATAGTAGTGTTTTCAAGAAAAGCTCTGTGCCAAAGTCAGTGAAAGTTACTGCTTTTTAGTATTAGGGGTTTTGACTATCATACTAATAAAAATTTGTAAAAGACAGAAGGAGAATTTAGTTTTCTGGTACAGCTTACTGTGTATTACGTTTAATGCTTGTTTCACTGATTACTTCTGTTAAGGTTGTGGTTTTTCTTGGGTTTTTTTTTGCCTCCCTTCCAAGCAGAGCATCAGACTCCTCAAAGCTTCTAGTTTACCTGGAAGCGAGAAAATTTATGCCATGTGTTTTATAGTTTTGTTTACTCCTATTGTTTAGAGACTTGTATTTTAGCCTCATGGTGCTTTTATGTGAACTTGTTCTGTATTATTTTTTTTAATCCTCCATAAATATTTGCAAATAGCTCAGAATGCAATTTTAGACCTACTTGTCAATATTAAGTTTTGCATTGTAAAGATATTTTTATGTTTTTATTGCTGTCTGAGGTGCCATTAGTGATGTGATCATTTTCATCTTTTTAAGAAATGAAGTTTTAGAATAGGAAGTGGGGCAAAGAAGAGGTTGATAACAGGAGAAGAAATAACTACTTCAATTCCATGTAGAGTTTTAAAAAATTAAGTATTTAAGTATTTTACATTTTGTGCCACTTGAAAAAACTTTTAGCTGCAGAGATACAGGAACATTTTTGTTTTGGTTGCCAGAAAATATTTAAAGCTTTCTAAAGTATACAAAATACCTGCTTTTTCTCTTTCAGATTTTTGTTTACAGACTACAACAGACTGTCCAGTGTAGGTGGAGAAACGTCATTGGCCGAGATGATTGCTACCCTCTCTGATGCATGTGAAAGGGAATTTGGTTTCTTAGCAACACGGCTATTTCGAGTTTTCAAGACAGAAGATACACAAGGTTTTTATTACCTGAATGACATTTCCGATTATTCCGTTTCAATGCACTCTTATCAGGGTTCTGTCTTTCACATCATAAGCTCTTTTTAGAAACTGTTTTAGCCATGCAGAAATTCATACAGAAGGGGAAACTCTTTGTATTGTTTTGGGGAGAAAAATGCCCTGTTTTCTTTGCTCATCCAGATTTTGTTGCTATCATAAAGGAATATCTTCTGTGAAGTATAGTTTTCAGAAGTGTCAATGGAAATGTATATTTATATTAAATCCTTTTAGATTCTTTAGATCCTTTTAGATGCAGCATGGTATTTTTCCATAGCAATTGAGTCATTGCTTCTGAGTCAGATAAAGGAAAAGTATGCTTTTGTGTATTGCTTTAAAAGTTTCTCTTTAGTTTATTAGATTTTAATTCAGAGCTTTCATGAGTGTCCATTGCTTATTCTTGGAAATAATAAACGTATAGAACATGTGTGGTCCAAAGCTGTAAATTGCTGTGATCAGTACTGGTAAGATGGAATGAAATATTCCTACTTGATCCAAATGGAACAAACTTTTTTCTTCTGTCCCATCTGTAGATGTCTGGAAAAAAAAAATGCAGAACTGTGATACTGTGAAGAAAGGGAGTTCTTGAGGTTAACTTTCAATTCATAGAGGATTTACTTCTACTTTGAGTTCAGTTTCAGTCAGTTACGTCTCAATTCATTTTGACCTTGACCACAAATTGAGGAATATGTTAGATGCTGTCTCCTCTTATAAAGTGAAATGTTTAGACTCTGCTGTCTTGCAGAGGGTGGAAAAAAACACGCTACGTGTTGAACACAATTTACTCTTCACTGTTCTTTGTCAAATTCACTGAATGTTCTTTAAGAAAATTATATGTGGAGTTTTTCACCCTTATTTCCATATTAAACATTCTGCAGTTCTTCTCCTTAACCTCAGTGAAACAGCTTTCACGATGCTGTAATTTCTCCCAAAATTGACTGGAGAATGGCAGTGTAGTGCTTTCATTTGTAATCTTACATTTCTTATGTATTCCTTGGCTCTGTTGCCTTCCTGTGCTCTTCCTAATTATCTAATTGATTATTTTTTTTAAATTTTATCTCTCTGATGATCTTGCATATCTTCTCTTTGTCTCCTGATGTTTATAGGCCTAGGGTCATAGGTTTCTTGACTCTAGATGTTCATGGAAATTCCACGTGGGTTTCTTTAGTCTCTTGTATCTTTAATTTTTGCTATGTCTGTAAACTCGCAGATGGGCCTACGCAACTGCCATTTCATTGCTGATGATTCCTAAGTCTAATCCAGTTCTATCTCTTTCTAGCTAGAGGAAGCTTACATCCCTACTTCAAAATGTCTAGAACTGAATGTAATTATAGCTGAGCTGTTATTCTTCTCTTCTTGCCTCTCACTCCTGTCATTATGCATTTCTGTTGCTTTGTCCTGCATCACAATCCGATCTGTCACATATGTCAGTAATGTGAAAGACCTTTCCAGCCCGTATCCCTGTCTAGAATATCATACATGTGCTGTGTATAAACCTTGGATATTCTTTCCATGTAGCACATTTAAAACTTGATTATTTTTTTTTCCTGTTCCAGTTCAAGTATTGATTTTTAGCTGTCATTTTGCATCAGGTTATCACTATGTTCTGTTGTTATCAACAAATGTGTACAGAAGATGTGAATCTTCTAGATGCATATGCCTCTAGATGTGTACAGGTTCTCAAGGCAAAGGCTGCTACTTTGGAAAAAAAGCTATTTCTTTGATCACTGCTTTAGCCCTTGTTATCTGTCCAAACTGTACATACTGCAGTCCTTCCTTGTTTGTGTATGTTTTAGCATGCAAGAAAGAATAGTCTCAGGTTGTGGCTTGAAATTTAGTTCTCCAATCGCAGCATTACTATTAGATTATGTCAGTATCATGTTTGTTTAAAATCGAGTAGTTATCATATTGTTTTCCTAGGATTTACTTTTATAAATACACTTCACTGAGAGATGTCACAAAAGGGATGATACCACTGATATGAAATCTATTTAATAAAGATCATTTCCATTCAGTGTGGATTTCTTGAAACAATAGAAATAAACTGAAGATTAAAGGAATATCCACGTCATAATTTCCAGGAATTTTGGCAAATTTAGATGATTTTTTTCACGTTTGTGAGTGGATGGTACCACTGCAGTAACCTTTTGTACAAGTTAGTGTTTTATGAGAAGTATGCAAGTTAAGCAGTTTTGTACTCGCCTGTAATTACATTTTGCATTAATTTTAACAGCAAATACTTGCTTCCTAGGTAAAAAGAAGTGGAAGAAAACTTGCTGTCTCCCATCCTTTGTGATTTTCCTGTTCATATTGTCCTGCGTTGTTTCTGCAATTGCCCTGCTGGCTATTTTTAATGTAGAGCCAGCCAACATGACAGTGAACGTTATTCTTATATCTGTTACCTGTGTTGTTGGTTTGGCCTTTATCTTGAATTGTCGCACATGGTGGCAAGTAATGGATTCAGTTTTGAATTCTCAAAGAAAACGTCTTCATAATGCTGCCTCCAAGCTTCACAAATTGAAAAGCGAGGGGTTCATGAAGGTAAGCATTTATATGAATTTGCCATTAAAAGAATTGAAACAAAACCCCAAACCTGTAGCCTTCTTAAGATGGGGCACCATTTATTTAATGAGGCCAAATCTTATAACATTAGAATGAACCTTAGTGAGTTTTTACTGAAGAGAACACTTCTGTTCCACTGGTAACTATGCTTAGTGTATGAGATCTGTCTGCCCAAGCAGGAATGTGAAATTTGGATTAAGTTTTCAGTTTCTTATTTTATTTTTCCTGGGAGGAAGGTACTAGGAAAACAATTGTTCTAAAGGATCACTATTTAGTAAGAGCTTACTTTAGATCATAAGATTAGAAATAATAACCTTTAAAATATTATAAAGGTGAAAAAACAAGCCTAACTTTGGCTGTCTGCAAGACCTCTTTACTAAGAAAGGAATGATAGCACTGAAAGAACATTGCAAAACAGTTCATGTGTTTAATGAAAAGTGGTAAAAAAAGTATAGTTTTGCTGGGTTGTATCTAAACTGATAAAAAATGTACCCATCAGGCTGTCATCGGATATCCTGTATGCTCCTATTTGAAAATAAACTTTAGCATCATGATGGTTACCTCTGTAAATCATGGCTAATGCATTGTATAACAACATGTTGTGCAAATATATTTGTAGCACAGAAGACCTTATCTGGGTCTTGCTACTGTGTTTCTTGGCAGTTGTTTTTTGAGTGGTATTTATGTGGCGAAATTGCAGCTGTTTAGGAGTTGGGTTCACCCTTTGCAATCAAAGGAGAGATGTGGGTATTTCCGTAGAGTTATTCATATGACTTATGTCATCTTAATGTGCACATTCAAGATGAATCTAGTGATGAACAGATTTTAATGTCTACCTGTTAGCTGCTGAAATTAGGGCAGTTGAATTCCACCTTTGTTTCAATATTAATTATTTCGATATTCGATATTAAGATAAATGTGTAACTTAATGTTGAAAAATTTTATAAATCTTCAGATTGCATGTCCTGAATAGGAATGACTGAGCATTAGAGTAATAGCGTGATTTGCTTTTTTGGAAGTTAGGTAGAAAATTCTAGTGTACATTTTATGCAAAGCAATTTTTGATGGTTAGCTGAAGCTACAAATAATCTTTTGTTTACTCTTGAAGTACTGATTTACAGTGCATAAATATTACTTTTTTTAAAATAACATAGTAATGGGATTCAAATATGAATAGTTTGTTACATTAACATGGAGTATGCAGTTCTGCTGTACATTTTTGTGCAAGTAGGAAATTAAAATTTTGGAAGTGACATTTTAGGACTTTCACTTTGGGTATTTCTGTTTATTTTTGCAATCTTATTGAAGTATTTTTGGGACAAGTAGAAATCTGCAAAAGGAATTATATGCGGTTTTGTGATTTTTAAGCATTATAGAGATGTCTTTTCTTTCTTTGCTTTTCATTTTTACAGGTTTTGAAATGTGAAGTGGAACTGATGGCCAAAATGGCAAAAACCATTGACAGCTTCACTCAGAACCAGACAAGGCTTGTTGTAATTATTGATGGATTGGATGCTTGTGAACAGGACAAAGTTTTACAGATGCTTGATACTGTGAGTTGGATCATTTTATAAAGATGATCTCCCGATTATCTGGGTTAATTCTTCCATAGATGAGCTCAGATACATACAGTTACTGTGTATTTTCTCTAGAAAGAAGGCGTATATGCAGAGTCTGTGTGTTGTAGTCTTTTAACGTTTATATACATTGGCATAACTGTAATACTAAGAATGATGGGTTTTAAAAGGTGAAAATTAAATCCCAGTAGGGACTGTACACGTTAATACTTGTGAAAAGTTTTTAAATAATCAGATGTAAATTATTGAAAATTAATATCCTGTTGAAACAAACTTACAATGTTTGGAGAGTTTTTCGTACTTACTTTTGAAGTACTTTAGATTAAAAATAGTTAAATGCTAAATATTTGGGGGAGCTAGGACATTACTGCATGATACCTTCTTGGTGATGACTTCCACTGTAACTACTACTGCTAATTTGTCAAGTATGCTTATTTCCAATTGTGAGTAAGTTCCAAACATTAGGTATCTCATGTTGAAGAAACTGACATCTCTATATGTCTCTTGTCCTCCCAAGTTTATAACTCAAACTGAATATAAAATGTTGAGTCAGATGTTCAAATGATCCACAGTTACCGTTACTTATTATTAACAAGGTGTACTGTCTACTTTTTTACAGGTGCGAGTCTTGTTTTCAAAAGGCCCATTTATTGCTATTTTTGCAAGTGACCCACACATTATTATAAAGGCTATTAACCAGAATCTCAACAGTGTTCTACGTGATTCAAACATAAATGGACATGATTACATGCGAAACATAGTCCATTTGCCCGTTTTTCTGAATAGCCGAGGACTTAGTAATGCAAAAAAACTGATGGTAGCTTCAACAACCAATGGGGATATTCCTTGTACAGATAGTGCAGGTAAGGTTATGCAGGAGAATGATATGAAAGTTACAAAATCAATGATCCAAAAATCTGGTTTTTGGAACAAACTATTTAAACAATTGGCAGATAATCAGTGTTATTTTATAGATCAGTCAAATGTATATAAATGGAGAAAAAGCCTGCCTTTTTTTTACCTTTTCATAGGATTGCATGAAGAGGTTGACAGGAGGGTTTCTCAGAACAGTCTTGGAGACATGACCAAGCTTGGTAGCAAAACTGCTCTCAATAGGCGGGTGAGAAAGATTTTTAGACTAAATGGACATACTGGTAATACCTTTTTTTCCTTTCTTTTCTATTCTTTTCTTTTTTCTTTCACATTTTTAATGATGTCAACTTGGAAGATTTACCAAACTATTCTTATTACATTAATATAAACGATCTATGTAGGAAAGGTACATTCTTAAAACAGTAGACTGGTGCTCTATCAAAGAGGAAGAAGTTTGCTTGCTCACCAAAGTGTTCTTTTTCACAAATACATAAATTTTCTCTCTGTGAATGCTCAGATGATACAGCATACTGGTCGTAGCTATGGTCTGTGTATGTGTGTATATTTTGGATTTTTGTGTATAAGCCTGGTATCACTTGATCACAAGATATTGCAACAAGGGGCAGTAATCGAGCAAATCAGAATTTAGAATATTACAGTACTAGACTTTTACTGTAACATGCCCACCACACTTTTTTTCCTGCTTTCTGTTCTGTTTCCCTATCTTTACATAAAATCAGAAAGTGGTTGAATAAAAGGTATCTAGGAAGTAGTGAAAAGCAATGCAGAGTCTGAGGATTCTGAGGTTTTTGAGCTGCCATAGGTAGAGACTTGCGGAGTTTTGTAGCAGAGGAACCTGATGTTCACTTTAATTTTAAAATGTAATTAATAAATTAATGGCATTAGCTTTTTGTAGAGGCAGTAGGAAACAATGATGGCAATGCTGAAATTAGTAACCTTTTTACAAAATATCTCACTGTGTCGGTATTTTGCCCTCTCAGAATTGGCATGGAAGTAAAATGTGTAACTCTTGACAGCTCTTGGCTTGTATGGAAATCCTGTTCAACTGTTACACAGCTAAACCAGAATTAAATTCTGGTAAATATTTTTACGGTATTTCATGTCAGCCTCACAGAGATATTTACAAAGGTTCTAACTTTATAATCAAGTAAAACTGAAGTATTTCAAAGACATGAAAGTTCTTGATACCAATCAGTATTCTGTGCTTCCTTTATATCATTATCAGGATACTTACCGACGACGCCAGATGCAACGTACCATTACCCGCCAAATGTCTTTTGACTTGACCAAGCTGTTGGTTACAGAAGATTGGTTCAGTGATATCAGTCCTCAGACCATGAGAAGATTGCTGAATATTGTTTCAGTGACAGGTAAGTGTGGCATGTTTGTGTACAGTAAACTATTGTATTTTGGTTGCTTATAGTTGCACTCAGACTTTTTAGTATGTATACTAAATTTAACAAGTCACTCTGTGTGTTGATTTTGAAAATCCTTCTGAAGCAAACTCTTCTAGAGTGCAAGCAAAGATTATAGACTATTCTATGTAGAATTAAAAAAATATAATTTGTTTCATTGACTTCAGTTGGGAGGCAAATGATTCTAGTCTACATTTTTAGGAAGTCTTATATTTTTTAATTTTGAAGTGGGGTAATAAATACATTTTTCAATTTCTAATACTCTAATGTGAACAAAGCTTGTAGGTATTATAAAAGGTAAACTGCGAGGCAAAACCAGGTATGTATCCGTTACATTTTTGCTATGGATATTTGGAGTCCTTTTTCCCTAAGTGGTTGTCTGGGGCTGATTAAAGCATTTTGTGACCTGTTTTCCTTCAACAAAACACAATGAAGATATTGATATCTTTAAGGTGTAAGAACTGGAAACAACTAGAAAAGGACTTATGGAAGTCTCATAAAATCATGTTTCATGCAGTAAGTGAATAGGGAATGATTATTTACTGTCTTTTCTATTACAGACACTAAAAGGCACTGAATAGCTTTACAGCTAACTGGTTCAGAACAGACAAATTGAGTTACTTTTCACACTGTGTATACTTAAGTGCATAACTCCGCAACAGAATCATGTGGATGGGGGAAGCTTACATGGGTTCAGAAACAATTAAAATACCCGAAAAGTAAAATTCATCAAGTGCTTATAGAAAGCAAGCAGTGAACCACAAATCACCAGGGGCTGGAATAACAGAAGAGAATATTATTTTTCCCCAGGTTCTGAAGCTTTTACATAAGCATTTATACAGTATGAGACTTCTGGGCAACTTGGACCTTTATTTAGAATTGGCTTGACTTTAACCAGAAAAAAATACCCTGGCAAAAGCTTGAGCTTAATTTCAGTATCCTTTATTAATTTTTGCATTGATGTGAAAGCCAATACTGGCTTTTCAGGATCAAATTTTGTATTTTCTCTGTTCCAGGCTTTGTGTTCTGAATGTTTATGATTAGGATGTGGACCCTTGTAGAAAACTGCCATTATTCACAAAGTGCTAGTGAAACACTTTTTTACTATGAGGCTGACTAAGCACTGAAGCAGGTTGCCCAGGAAGGTTATGGAGTCTCCATCCTTGCAGATACTCAGAAGTCGTCTGGACATGGTCCTGGACAGCTTGGTCTAGGTGGCCCGGCTTGAGCAGGGGGTGTGTTGGACCAGGTGACCTCCAGAGGTCCTTTCCAACCTCAACCATTCCATGATTCTGTGAAACAAGTAATAATAACAGCTTCTAGGACTAACTGGAAAATGTAAGGGATTCACAGATATGCCAAATGTATTGTTTTTACTATGTAAAATATTATAGTAGTATTTAGCATGCATATTTAGTATGTTAAATTAGGTTCATTGTATGAGATAGGATACAAACAGGAAGGTTAATTCAGGAGAACTTGCCACTGGTAAGCAAGCTATTGGTTCATAAAATAATGAGTAGCGTAATGATTGAAGAGACAGTAAACAGTTCTTCTACCTACAGCTGAGTTTAGGAAAGGACAAATAGTGCTATTAAAATTTGAAATAGCTAGTTGAAAAAACATTGCATTTACTATACAGCTATTTCTGCTTTTGTTTTGTTTCTTTTCTTTATATGTAATCTTGCGTGTAATTGTAGCTTTTCTATTGACCCATTAGATATCAGTGGTGTCTTTAAGAAGTGATGTGCCCTTGAGCTCTTCCCTTACAAATTGATCTTAGTTACGACTTCCTACATTACACTTTAAGGAGGGTCTTGGAAGATGACATTAATCCTATTCTTTACAGCTCCTGTGCTGTAGAACTCTTCTCTTGAATAAGATGGATTACCTTTTTTTGGTGCCATTTCAACTCTTTTAATCTGAGTTCCTGGTTTTATGATAAAGGATCTCCCTAAATGACAAGTAGTACAACACTGTACAAATGGAGAACAGAGTGAATATTGCTGTGTTGTGAAGGAAGAGAGTTCTGCTCTTGTTTTTTAGTTATGTCAACATTAATCAAATTATCACAAGCTCTGGATTATGTTAATGAAAATAGCATCTCTAGAACTTATGATTTCAGTACGCCTAATAACATTTGATTGCTGGGAAGACTACAGTGTGATTTTACCAGTAATACTAGGAATAAAAGATTATGTTAAATGACCTTCGTCATTTCTAGAAGTATCACCTATGTCTTTCTACAATAATGTTTAATGCTTAAGTAGAAAAACTTCTTAATTTTCTAATGAGAGCTGGATCATTTGAGAGAGAGAATTTTGGGAGGGAAACTGTCACAGGTACAGAAATATCACAGTTGCCTGCAGGCGTATCAAGGATAGGTTTGGCATTAAGTTCTGCATTGGGTGATTGTAGCCATATTGCCCACACTGGGCGCAGAGCAGAAATCAGCCTGTCTCTATTGCACAGCATGTAGCTGGAGCTAAGAAACCTGCAGCAACCATCTCAGGTCTCACTTAGGGTGTTTGCTTTACCAATAGATGCACAGGGTAATAATACAGGCCAAAACTGAACTGATTCCTGCTGATCCATTTGGTTGCAGAAACCTGCTACAGCAGTATCAATGGTGCATCCACTGCCCAACCTCACATTGCGTTTGGGAGTATTTATTTCCAGTATGTCACAAGTAGGCGGAACTGGTTCAGATCTGGTACAATGCCAAGGTGATCATCTCAGCAGGAAGTATGATACCAAGGACACAGTTGTATGTCTCTGAGCTGAGGTTAAGCTCTGTCGAACCAACCTGGGTAACACAGAGGGATGGCTGTCTCTGCAGTTCCATTCCTAGTGCTTGCATAGTTTGGATTGTCCTAATTTACCTTCACTTAGGTTATGAAGAATTAAATCTAAATGCTGTTCTAAATTAAATAGCCCATGGCTTATTTTCCATTCCATTAACTTAATGCTAGTATAATTAATAGAAGAGTGTTAATATGTAATTTTCCTTATTTTTCCCTGCTTTTTCCCTTTTTTAGTGATCATTCATGTGTGGCAACGGACCTAAAGTTCTGAGCTAATCTTTTAAGTAAATGTACTGTCTCATAGCATTGTCATTACAATTTATAGCATGAAACGTCTGGTTTCAGCAAATTATAGTGCAGATATGAAAGTATAACAAAATTGCAAACTGTTAACTGTAAAAACAAACAAACAAAAAAACCCTGCAAGAACACTTTTAGTGTACTATAATCTTGGGTTATATATGATGATTTCATGAACAGCTCCATGAGCAGAGCCTTCAGGCTGTAGGTTATAAGCTGTCACCGATATTAATAATGCAGTTCTAGAAAACTTGCTAGAAGTTGGAATGCATAAACTGTAGCATTAACTTTTTCTGTTTTTTGAAATTAACTTCATTTGTAATTCATACCTTGACTTATTAACTTCAAACAGTCTTTTGTTTATAGCTTTGAATTTTACTTTGTTGACTATTGAAGATGGCAGTTGTATGCTTAACTTGTTTTGACCATATTTCATATGCCAATGCAAGTAAGATCTTTCACAGTATTAGCACGGGTTTTGTGTTTATATTGATAAACTAATGCTATGTGAAATTCTCTGTTGAGTTTTGTTAAAATAACTTGATTCACCTGTAACAGGATTATAGTAATTAGTGTTTAACCTGGGGCTGAAGTTTACAATTTTGGAGAGTCTCATGTTCTGACCAGTATTTGCAAGAATTTTTATTTGGTATGATATGATATAAGTGATATTATTAGATGAGACTTGAGATGATTTTGAACTTACTGAGCTGAAAATATAACACCACAAAGTTCACAGATCAGGTTAAAGGACTTAAATAGCTGTTACTTTGAGGGGAAAAAAAGATATTGTTCAAAAGGGAAAAAAAATCCCCTGTATTTCTTCCCTCCTTCCCTGTTATATTAGGTCGTTTATTGAGAGCTAATCAGATCACATTCAATTGGGATAGACTGGCTAGTTGGATCAATCTCACAGAGCAGTGGCCGTATAGAACATCATGGCTCATACTGCATCTTGAAGAGACTGAAGGTGTTCCAGATCAGCTGACTTTAAAAACCATCTATGAGAGGTAGGTGTTATTCTGGTAATGGTATGCATTTTCAATGATTAAAATAGTGATCATTATTAATGATTATTAGAATAACATGGCTTTCAAACAGCTACCAAGTTGGAATCTAAAACTGCCCCAATCTTACTCTCTTCTGTTAACTTTTGGAAACTTTCAAATTACTTCCATTGCTATTTAATGCACCACATAAGAATGTGTGTTTTGTATTAAACCCAAAGAGAATTATACTGGAATTCTTCCACAGATAGCTAGCTGTGCTTCTGTCTCTTTATATTATTTTCATCTCCACTTTGGCCAAGCTAGAAGTCTTTTTTTCCCTAGTTAGAAATCTGAACTAAGCTCTGCAAAAACTGCCCTTACCAGTAAAGATCTCCTGAAGGTTTTGTGCTTAGCAAGTGTGCTTTAGGCTATGTCAGTGCCTTGCGCTGCAGTTAAGGAGTACGAAAGTGAAGCACGACTTTCTCCATTGCTGGTACAAATTGCTGTCTAACAGAGCTGTCTGGGTATTGCAAATGAGAGCAAATGGTCCCTGTGTTGCCAGTGAAGATGCTTCTCCAGAACCCGGCTGCTTGTAAGAAAGGACTTGTGGATTGTGACAAGTGACCTGATGACAGTGGGAGGAATAAAGGAGAAAGAATGTGACTGGAAGTTGGGCCTATAGGAAAAAAGCAGGATCTAAGAATCCAAGTCAGCAAGAGGAAAGAAGGGTTTGACTTGTGTAAGAAATAACTGACATCAGATTAAAAGAACAGCTGAGGTAAAGAGGGAAGACTGGGATTTATTGAACAAGTTGCTAGAAAATCTAGACTTTGCAGGGTCCAGAGAAAGAATGGAGAGGAGAATGAACTTGGACAGAAAATTTTGGGAAGGTGCCCTGCACTAAGAGTCAAGGAGCGGGATAAGGTGAACTGGATGAGGGTCTGGGATGGCCTGGAAATGGTTGAAGTGTTGAGAATGGAATTAGGATTGATTGGGAAAGATTATTGGAATGGGTTATATTAGGAAAAGAAGGTTGAAGTGGTGGGATTAAGATCTGAACACAGAGAACCCAGAAGGTAGAGGGACAAGGGTGGACTGGGCATGATGAGGCTGAGGATTGAAGATAGACTGGAGTCACTTCAAGTTGGGGGTTGTTGCTGAAATACCAAACTTTGATGGTAAGTGTGTGGTTAGAAAATGCTATCCTCCAGAGAATGCATCCAGTTTCTGGGTTATGCATTTCCTCTGTGAGTGTAAGATACCTATAAAATCATAGATGAAGTAACGGGAACCCGCCTCTCTGTTGTGGGTTCACACGCCTAGTGTGACAAATGTTTATGTGATCAGGTAAGTGCAGTAATTCAAAATCATCAGGGATTCCCTCCCCCATCGTGCTTTCCAGGGGGAAATATCTACTCTTGCTGTAGATATTTCTAACTTTTATTTAGATTTGCGGTATGACATGTTTCATAATTTTATATTTTCAGTATTTATCCAACAAACTCATTACAGTCTTTTGATTATTAGCATCGACAGTAATAAATTGCTTTGGAGCAATCTAAGTCCAAACCTATCTTCAAGGTATAACAATGTTTATGTTTTCTGATAAACCAGAGGAGGTATTAGAGACCTGAATTGTTCTTATAAATGGGTACTAGTAATTCCAGTATAAGCTAATGTTAAGTCTTTAGTAAACCAACATGAGGAGAAGGAAAGGACAGTCACAATTGAATGTGAATGACTTGGGTTCTGGATTATTTGTTGTTAGTACAGACACTTGAACTGTTGATGTTCAGTGCCTGCTGGAGTGTGTCAGGGTTTATTAGTTCAGGTGTGGAAGATATTCATCACTGCTATGCTGTTTTGCCTCTTGCTATGCAGTTTGTGTTTGGAAGTAATATACCCACCTGAGTAGAGTTCCAATTAATAATTGACAGTTATATATGTATAGATAAATCTATAGTGTATAAAACTAGGATCTGTAATGTGAAGAAACGGTGAAGAATCCTGTGCCGTATATTGGAAAAGGGAAGGTGATGATCTGAGTAAAGCTGTTTGTGTTCTACCTGCAATACCAGGAAAACAAGGAAAAGAGTACCAACATTCAGGATTCTCTCTTTATCAAAAAATACCAACAGGATTATTTGTTATGAAAATGATAAAGCTACAAGACTGAGTTTCTTTGACTACTTAACTGTATAAAAAAAAAAAGTTCCTCACAATAATGTTGCTGCATGCTCAGGAAGAGAGTTGATGTCTCTGTCAGCCACTTTTGTTGAACCTCTGTAAGGAACTAAATATATAGCTCTACTGATGTAGTGACAAAGCTGAGATCTCATCTGCCTGGTGATTTGGGTGATCATCTTTACTGTATGCTGAATATGAAAAGTTCTGTGAATTCTTCTCTGGTATTATCTAACACTCTAAAAATTCTCTTTTATCCGAAATAATCCTTTTTGTGTCATTGTTGTTCTTTTTATCTACAACTGTTTGAAATCACCTGGCTTGAATATCTGTTTCTGTATCAAAGTGTTTACTTTAGTTCCTCTTTTAAAACCTCGTTTTCTGTTTTCTAAGGTTTTCTAGTTTATAGAGCAGCTTTCCCATTTGGATTCTCATGAATAGACACCAGATTTTGATACTTTTATAGCTTCTGTTCCTGTCCTCAGTTTGTGTTACTTCTTCCCTGCCTTTTATTCTGCAAGGATTTTTTAAAACATATTTTCGTAGTTTAGAACAGGAGCAAGAATGTAATTTTCCTCGTATTGAATACTTTGTGTCAAACTACTTTTTATTGTAACAGTGCAAATGCTTTGGGTTTGCTGCATTTCTGAACTCTTAAGTGTGTGGGGAGAGGGGTCTGCTTGAACGTCTCCCTTGGATGAAAGGAATCTTGTAGGTTCTGTGTTAAGTGTAGGAGTTCTACACTTGATCATGTTCTCCATATAAGGAGAATGCTTTGATATTATAGTTACTTTTCCAATTTTTAAAATATCATGTGTTAAAAAGCTTATGAATCACCAGGATTCCCTTGCAGTGAGAACTCTCCTTTGCCTTCCTCTTAGCTCCTGACTGTGCGGGGCAGAGGGTTATAACACAACAGATTGATCTGTTACCTATCAGGTACCTTCTGCTGAGTTACAGTACCTATTTTGTGTGTGCAATGAGGATATGACAAGTGGTAATGAAACCTATGTTGTTTTACTGCTGTATTTTTGGAGACAGATTACAACCAGCTCTTTGCTACGAATACAGCTGATGCTTTAGGAAGCGTGCTTCAGTGCAAGTGAAACGTGGTACCTGTGTGTATGGTGGTGCTGTGCCGGCAGGTGGCACTAGCAGAGTGGCTGTCTGTTCAGCATAGCTCTGCGACAGCTTCTGTTTGCTTGTTTGTCTTAGCATGTTCTGCATTCCTATTTAACATTAGTGATCTTTTTTGGGTAGATGCTTTGTTTTTCAGTATTTCAAAAAATAAGCAATGCTTTAAAAACATACAAAAAGTATAGTAAAATTAGAAGAATCGAGTAGTTAAGCATTAAGAGATGAAAGAATGAAAATAGTCTGCAGTTAATTTCCTTCTATGTATGCATTACGGTATATGATTTATATGATCATATGCTATTTTGCCCCCATAAGATTCTTGACTTGTAATGCCCAGAATTTAATTTTGCAAATCATATAGACAGGCTATGTAGTAAAAGGGAGGACCATTTTCTGTCACATCTCAGCGCTATCTGTTGTAATTGAAAAAATGCAATAGGAAAACTAAACTAAGACAGCTGAAAGGTGCTTTAGAAGTATCTGTCAGAGTTTGTATGATGCTGGACTAGTCACCTCTATCATACCTTTCACTTGGTCAGGATTTGTGCCTCTACTGGGAGATGGTATACACCTAATGGTTCTGTAGGCTGATATTAGTAAGCACTCAGTGTTCAAAGCTATATCTGAAGCTGGTGGGAGCTCTGCTTTCGGTTGGTGGAGTACTCTGAAAAAACTGGATATCTCAATTTGGTTACTAAATAAATATACATATGTCTCTGTACTTCAACTTGTGGGTTTTTTAAAAAAGCTAACTAATATATTCTTATTGTGAAGGATTGTTAGGGAAAGTAAATTTGCAAATTTGCAAGTTCTTTCCTGTAGATACTATGATGAATGTGGAAGACTACATTGATGAGCATGAAACGAGTTTTGTCAGGAGTAGTGTATCTTTACTGTATCATACTACACAGAGATGGGAAAACCTACTGAATGTTATATTGGCAACATTTTCATAGGGTCTTAAAAAGAAACAACCAAAACCAAAACAACCAAAACCCCACCAAAAATAGGCTTCAGTTTGTGGCACAGGCACACATCTGTGAACAATCTTTATGGATTGGAGTCACTTAGATTTGTCTCCTAGTAACAGGTAGAGGGGCTATGTTGTAATTCTGTCATAGAGGGGTAGAAGCCCATGCTTGTGTCAAATTTTGAAAATTAAAAAAATCCTGAGTCTGCATTATTGATGTTCAGTCCAGATGCTGGAGAAAAATGTCTTTACTCTTTTTACTTCCTTAAACTGACTTGCTGTATTATCTCACTTCTATTCTCTCACTTCCAGCCTCTCTCCTTGCTGGTGTGGACCTTTGCTTGGTTTAGCCTGCCAGTTGATATACTTATTGGTACCAGTATTTACTCCTTTGGGTTTATGTGTTGCCTTTTCAAGTTATCTCTCATGAGCAGGATTTTCATGTAGTCTCTCTCCTTGCCATCTTAAGCTCCTAACTCTGATTTCTTTTCTGTTGTATTCTCCTTCCCCTTATGTGTTTAGGTTTTTCTGTGGTGAAGCCCACTATTGTCATTACCCACCTCTCCATCTTGGTCTACTTTAATTACTTTTACCTTTTTTTTATAATTGGGGCATACAGTTAATACTCCTCTAAATTTATGTTGTGCTGTGTTCCTTTCCATGTTGCTGTAAAGAGTCCTCTAATGTCAGTTTTGTGTAATGCCAAAATGGTTTGCAGAAGTTGCAAAAAGCAAATTTTTAAAGCCCTGAAGTGGAATAAAATGCATGGGCTTTCTGTAAATGAAGTTGTAAGAGAATTAAGTTGTCAGATTAAAGCAAGTTTCTGTTGAATGTTTGCAACTGATACTTCACAGACTTGTAAATTAGCCAGCTATGGGAATGTGTTCTCTTGTGAAGACTAAACGAACCATCCATGACACCAGAATGAATATCAGTGCCCAGACCTAAATAAACTGTATACTGGGAAAAGTCACTGTGGCCTTCATAAGGAGAAGATATGTTTCAAGAAACTGAATTCTCAACAGTCAATGAACATGTGAAGAAGGCAATGTGATATTTTGAAATTTAAGAAATTTTAAGCAAGATCTCGATCTAAGAACATTTAGAAGTATTAAAATTTAAGGTAATAACAGGCAAGATGCCTCAGGAAAACAAAGGAAGTGGAAGATAACAATAAGAGTCTCATGAGAAACTTGCAGGTAGTTTCCAAAGATAATACTCGTGCTCTTTGACGTACCTGTAAATGGTCTGGCAGAAGTAGAAGATGCAGTGTGGGGATACACCCAGAACAACTGTTTCACAGAGGGTTGTGGAACTAGGTATGAGTAAATTGCAGATCAGAGTCACTATGGGTATAGGTATCCTAACATACTGGGGAAAATAATCCCATCTGTAATCCTGGTAACATAGTAATGGGCTCTAAATCCGCACTGAGGAAAGAAATTCACAAATCATTGCTGATTTCTCTGAAAAAATATGTTCAGTGCTCAGCAACAGTCAGAAAATGAAACTGTCTTTAGGAGTTATTAGCAAAGCAATGGAAAGAAGGAAGGTATTGTATTATACAAAACTGTAGTGTATCTAAATTCTAAATGCTGTGAGATCCTAGTCATCACATTTCAAAAAGGTTGTACCAAGTAGAAAAGATACTAAAGAGGATAAGGAAAGCCCTAGTCTCCCTTCACATTTTGCTGTGAATATCATCAGTGTCTGATTTCCCAGCGTTGCTTGAATACTTTCTCCTCTTTTTTGGATTCTCAAGTCTTCCTCAGTCTAAGATGTTTGAGTCATTTATAAACAACCCCCGAAGACCTTAGTTCTTCATTTCAGTTTGAGGCTCTGAGTTTTAGTCATCTTACTTTCTTTCTTGATATTTTTTACTGCTTAAGGCTGTAGATAGCAGTGATTTGATACTGGCACCTTGTTGATTAAAAATCTTGTTATTAACGCTGATTATATGGGGGGGAATGTCTTCCCTCGGTCCCTTTTCTCATTAAGTTTACTCACTAAACGAGATAATCTGCAGAATAGATTGGACCCCTCTTTACAAGAAAGACATTGAGATACTGGAGCATGTCCAAAAAAGGGCAATGAAACTGGTGAAGGTTCTAGAGAACAAGTCTTACAAGGAGTGGCTGAGGGAACTGGGGTTGTCAAGTTGTTTAGTCCTCAAGTTGCTCCAGGGAAGGTTTAGACTGGATATTAGGAAAAATTTCTTCACCAGAAGGGTTGTCAAGCAGTGGAACAGGCTGCCTAGGGAAGTTGTTGAATCGCCATCCCTGGAGGTATTGAAAAGATGTGTAATGTGGTGCTCAGGGACATGGTTTAGTGGTGGTTTTGGCAGTGTTAGTTTAATGGTTGGACTCAATGATCTTAAAGGTCTTTTCCAACCTAAATGATTCTATGAACACATTTTTTCTGTTTGTATCCTCCTTACCACAGCAGAAGCCAAAGTCTGCAGTACTTTTTCTATTGGAAGATGTTCCTAGAAGTCACTAAAGTAATTTTGTAACCCTTTTGCCTGTAGGCCTTTGTCCTTCTGAAATCTGAAGGTGTTAGGGAGGGTTTCTGCATCTATGTGCTAACCAGTTATTTTCTAGATATGGCAGATTTACCAGCCGGACACTTCTTACAGCTGTTAGTAGCTGGACTTTGTTGATAAAATCTGTTCCATGTGTTAAGGTTTATACAGTTGAAAGTGAAACTTCAGGCATGTATATGCCCCTTGAGTTCAAGAATGCAATTCAGAAAATGACTGACTAAATTTGTGAACACTTGAAAAACTATGGATGGCCTGAATTTTTACCCCTGAAGTTCCTGCAATATCTACAGTTCTGTTAGTGTGAATGCCCAGAATTGCTAATGTGAGGCCTCAGTTGAGTCTCATGGTGCTTACCTTGCATCTAGAGCCTATTCAGGATCCTTGAGAGCAAGTAGCTGAAGCCCTTAAAAAGCCTGGATAAATAAATGTGGTTTGAGTATGTTTGCAGCAGGAGGAAAAGGTTAGGTTCAGCACAAAACACAGCAGCAGAGCTATTTTAAATTTGAAGACAGATGTGTTTAAATTAGTTACACCAATTGCTAGGGCAGACTGTATGACAAGTTCTGGTCCTGGTGAACGTGATGAGTTGTCCAGGCAGGCACAGCCACTGTAGTAAAGTTCTAGTTGGCCTTTGAAAAGAAGATGGCGGGGAACACGCTGCAGGCTACCAGATCAATTTAATGACCTACCTGTTACGGAGGGCCCCTTGGGGAAAAAAAAAAGTCAGTATGAAGTTGGTAATAATCCATGAGAATTTCCTTGTGGTGATGTCTCGATACCACTGGGGTAGAATGTTCACCCAAGGATTTAGTAGTTCCATGGTAGCTATTGTCCCCTCTCTCGTAGGGGTGGGATCTAGATTCTGTAGCTTTCTGAATAGAATTGTAGCCATTACTTGGTGAAACTGTGGGAAATGTAAGGCTGGTGTATCTAGGGAGATTGTCCTAAGAGAGACCACCATGACTCACTGTCTCAGTGCTTAAAGATATGCACTGGGGAGAGGAGAGTGCTTGTCCCCAGAACCACATTTACATTTTGCTTAATGATACAGAATTCGGGTATTCACACGACCTTCTATTCAAGCACTTCCTACTGGCTGGATTTAATGTTACTCTGCTCGTCGTGCTTCATGTCATGAGGGACAGCCCTACCTGTCGTTCCTTGCCCAGGCTTTGCTTAAACTGGGATATTAAGACAGGGCGTATCAATTTTGTATGAGGATATCAGCAAATAGTTGCTGGTTCCTGAATTTCTGGGATGCCACTATTCTTATGTATTCATTCAAAATACTAGAATGTGACAGCTTGGCTCAGGATAGAAGAAACTCATGGGCCATCTGTTCAGATTATGAACTCCACCCTTACTTAATCTCCTTGAAAATGTGCTTTTCGGGAAGCTGAAGGAAACTATAGAAATCAAGAATCTTAAATATTTTATTTTGAAAAAAGAGATATATATTCCAGGATAAGAAAATGGTTGTGCTTTCCTCAGAGTTGTAAGTAACCATTATTTAAAACTTAGCAACATATAATTCATCCATCACTTGGGCTTAATTTAACCTCTGTGGTAAAGTATTTGTGCACATATGTATGCATGCCTACCTATGGTGGATGTCGAATTGGATGACAAAACAATGTGCCAAAGCAGAACACACCAAATTTAGAAGAATAACATAATAAGCATTCTTTTATTCAGGATTCTTTTTGGGGGGGATGGGACTAAAGGATCTAAGCCAGCCATAGTTCATTTATTACTTCTTTTAATGCTTTTGCAACTCTTACACCATTCTAAGGAATAATTTGTGGAAGACATCTGCTCTGTCTGATTTATCAATAATGGAAAGTGTTGATGTTTCTTCATTTTTTCAGTTCTAGATGATGTCTTTCCAGTTTCAGCACTGGTATGTGATTTTGCTTTTTTCCATTCTTTTTACTGAAGTTACCCCTTTTTGGAAGCAGCCACAGGAATGGTAACCAGAGAAATGCTTAATTTCAGGTTACTAGACGACTCATCCTCTGTTTCTCTTTTTTTCCTTTTTTCTTCAGATTAAACTGGTAAAAACTAATTTAGTTGTAAGTGGAACAGCAGTTGATTGCTGCAGGTTTGGAGTTCTACAGGATGGCTTCATTGGTGCTATGTTTTGCTGATAAGTTCAGATCTTTTGTGTGATACGCTCATGTGCATTGAATTAGGAAATCACGCAGGTTAAAAACTTTTTCTGTTTCACATACAGTTGAATATTTCTACTTCATTGTTTACTACTCAATTTAAGAAACTGTATTTACAGCATACTAAAAATACCACCAAGATATAGATGATATGAAATTATTTTATTAAAGAAATTGATTTCATAAAAAAAATCAGAAAATAGTATTCTGTAGCACTAGTAGTAAAATTTATTTTTCCCCATATAAAGGCTCATTTATTTTTATAGCAATTTGATGACACATCTGCTTGCTTTATTCAGCTGAAAAGAAAATGTTGGTTCTTGGTGTTTTGTAAAATTGCTTTGTTAAATTATTTTCAAAATCGTTCAACTTTTAACAAATGACATTTGATACTAACATTGGAAAGCAATTTCAGCTAATTAAGTAGATCCTTCTATAAACCATTGGAACATTAAGATGACAAACTGTTCATTCAGGGTTATTTTAATTGGTACAATTATTGTAATTTTGTTGCAATTATGTGTTGAGCTAAAAGCTTTTGTCTAAATCATTTGAAGGTTTTTTGTTAATATACATAAGTAAGAAGAAAAGAAGTAAAATAAAAACTGAAGATAAGCATTATCTGTCTACTTTTTCATTACAGTGCTGTAGACAAGTATCTATTAAATTATTCTTTAAAACAAAGTATGTTACATGTTTTCAGCAAATCTCTACCAATATTAAAATTGAGCAAGATCATTTGAAAGGTAACTTTTCTGGAAGGTTATTATGTTAATTCCAGTTTTGACACTGTTTAAATACCTTTTAATAAAAAGGGTGAAATTAACTTTTGAGGGATTTGTGAGTTGTATAAAATCTATTGATGTATTAATTTAAGAAGTGTAGCTTTTTAGTGATTACAGAAATTAAAAATGAAAAAGCTATGGAAGGTGCCACATTCATCACTTGGGTTCTAATATTCTCTGCAATCATCTTTTGCCCAGACCAGGTTTAAATAAATCACTTCTTTTAAGTAGACAATTTAATACTCTTGTAGGCCTCACAGTGATTCATTACTTCTAAATATTTAACCTGCTTTTTGTTTTTCAGTTTCCTTGTATTGCCTCCTACTTAAAACACAGGGCACATAAAGTTACTGTGTTTCTTATGGTGCTAATAGTGTGGTCTCAAAGTTAAAAGGCAGCATACGAGTTGAGTAGTAGGTGGTTGTTGCCCAAACTGTCTGCTAAATAGACATACATGAGGCAAGGTGTAAAAGAGAAGTAAAGAGGACCAGAGGACATGACAAGTAAGAAGGAAGTTCAGGTGAAAAGGTAATAGGGAGAGAAAAAGGTTTGGAGGAAAAGTTAATTGAAACAAGACAGGAATATTCTTCGCTCTTTTAGTTACCTTTGTAATACAGTGTAGTAAGTCATATTTCTAAAATACTTTCCAGATAATTTAAAATGCTTACAGTATAGTTAATGTGGGTTAATGACATCTCTCAAAAATGCTCCTGTGTATATTTCAAATCCCTCCAAGCACCACTAATTAAGACTGGTTTAGGGTAGAATGCAGAAGCCTTAATTTTAGCAACACTAGAAAAAACTTTTATTTTTTAGCTGTGTAAGTCAATTCATGAGACTTCTGTACTTCTGGGGGAATTAATAAAATTGAGAAACAAAATTGGAGATTATGGCTTTTTGCGTCTGCTGAACTTTTTTGTCAAAAGTAGAATATTTATTCAAAACCTGAGAGCATGGGAAAACATTGTGAGATAAGATGATAAGCTGGAAATGCATCTCTTGGCTACATAATGGTAGTGGCCCATATCCTGGCTCTTATCCCACAATAAATGTGATGTAATCTATCTCTCAGGAAAAAGGAGGAGATAAAATACTTGCTTCATGTTCAGAAAAGGTTTGTGTCTCATATTGCTGTAAGAGCCTACCACTGAGCGGTAGCATGGAATATCAAGTTCTTTGGAAGCTGATGCTCTAGTGTTCCTTGCAACAACTTGCTCAGATGCCCATGCAATGAATTTGCCTCATTAGATCAACTCTGGCATAAGAAGCTGCTTCAGAAGGGAAAGATAAGGAACAGATCAGGTAATCCAAATGCTCTGTAAAGGAAGTGATATGTCTTTGGTCCTGCTTGACTTGAATTTTGGTTATTAACCTATTAATGTAGTATAGCAATTGTAGCTTTTTGCCTTCCATTTCTGGACAGCATTTGCATCACACTGATGGATTAGTCTCTGACTTATTCTGAGAAGTGGAACTCGGGCTTCAGTGAGTGAAGTCTTTGCCATGGACTTCTGGAAGAGAAGTGTCCTTTTGCCTGGTCCTAAGGTTTAACTGTATGCCATAACGTAGCCCCAGAAAAGAATCTTGTGCTGGAGGCTGGGATGAATCATGGCCATTTCTAATGCTAGAGGATGTGCAAATATTTGCTGAATTAGTGAAGTCCTACAGGTGGAGGTATTGAATAAAAGAATCCCTGCATAAAGCCATAAAGTAGCTTTGTAACTGACGTTCAGTAATGAAAATACCAAAACCAGATTAATACAGTGTTCTTGTATTTCACTTGTGTGAGTGATCTTTTTGGACTTCTGGGTTAGTGAAACATAATTACTTTTTTGTTTACAGAGCAGCTTTGAGCAGTCTTAGATTCTGCTGTGCTACTCTGTTTCACTGCTTTTCTATTTGTGTAATAAATATATTGATTTTTTAAAAAAAATTCTTTTGCCTTATGTAATTCAAATAGCACTACAAAGCTGTGAATGAACCCAGACTTTTGTAACTATTAACACTTTTTTTAATTATAAAGAATGCTGGTGTAGCGTGTGTTCTGGAAAGTTGTATTAAAAATAGACCGTTTTTATATGGCTCAGTGACAATGCATGATACTGGGTGTGGGAGATTAGTTTAATGAATATCAATCTTTTAAGGATCAGAATGGTTTTTCTTTCTGAAATGATCAAAAGCAGGAACACTCAGAAGAGGTGCTTTATCTGCTTGAATTGGATAGAGTGAGTTTTGCAAAGCAAGCTTTCGTGAATACCTATGGTAATAGGAGTTTTTAAATAGCTATTGCATCTGTTCAGTGAAGTTTCTGTACTGCTTAATATGCACTGAGGGGTTTATAATTTTTGTCTAGATAGATATATCATACTAGAGCTTTCCTTTATTTGTTGTTTATTAAGATAAAACATTGATTCCCTTACGTTTTAGTATTGAGTGTGTGATGACTTTTTATTCCTGCCTTTATATGAGTGTGTATATGAGCAAATGCTGGTCTTCAGTGTCCAAGTAACCTGTTGCAAATTTCAGTTTGAAACAGTTTTTTCGGCCCTATTCTTGATATGTTGATAGTATACAAATTTTCTGGAGCATTTTGTGAGAGCTTTTAATCCAGAAAAAAATGCACCCATGGGCATAAAAATACAGTGTCACTATACTGACCACACATTAGAAGAACAGGATAAATAAGGAGTAAAGCATTATATTATTAGTATTTGATTATTAGGTATTAGAGATCAGATGTCTAATTAGCAGACTGTTAAGCATCTAAATTTCATATTGCATTCCAAAGCAGCCTAGATTTTCTAGTTTTCTGTTTCTTGGTATCAAGCCTTTAGAAAAAATATTTTGGTGTCATTTTTAATTAGAAGTTATTTCATTATTTTAAGCAACTTTTTTGTCTTAAACTGTATTGAGAGAAAAAATTAAAAGATGCGTGGAAGATAAAACATGACATGCTTTCATGCTTATGCCTTCTGTAGCTCTATCATTTAATAACAATTAATTGGTTCCGTTGCTTTTTATGGAGTGCAAAAGTTAAATGGCTCTTGTCCATATAGTTACTTCTTGTCTGTGTAGTTACTTGCTCCTGTAAAACACATGAGGGGGAAAAAAACCTTAGGTTCGCAAAGAGTAGCTTGTAGAATTTCTTTGTTTTCACTTTTGGGGAGAGAGGTTTGGAAAGAGCAGGGAGAATGGCCCTTCTGGGTATGAGGACTTGCAGAGAAGTCAACCTTCCACCTGTCGGGGAGCAGCAGGGCAGGCTGCTCCATGAGAGAAGGCAAGCTGGGAGCTGCGGAGGGCAGCAAGACAGGCAGGGCATTGTCCTCATGAGCAAAGGGTGCAGTTGCACAGTAGCCAAATGGAAGATCAGAGCAGGTTCAGTGACAGTAACCAGGGGCAGCAAACAGCCCGGTGGTCTGTAGCCACAAGGCATGTTTTAGGTCAAGCTAGGAAGTCAAGTCAGTGAGTCAAGGTCATGACCAGTAAGGTATATAGATGTAGCTCAGGCAAGCACCGAGGGCAAAGGCCTGAGCTTGAAGGCAGTTCTTGAATCAAGCAAGAGAGGCTTCCAATGAGGGAGGCTTCTCACAGCTCTTATCACAGCAGTCGTACCCCTGGTTACTCAGCTGCACTGTATCAGAGCTGGCCTTGAGCATAGGCAGTGAAACCCCTGGCTGGGGGAAGAACAGGCTGGGATAGAGCCTCTTGGTGTACTCCAGGACTTGACAACCAACCAAATGGGGAATGTGGGCATAACACAGTCTTGTGTGCATGAAGGTGGTTGATGCTGCCTGCTGTTTTACCACCACCTGGTTAGGTGCTGAAGGACTGCATCCTGTGGTGGTAATCATCTCCTGCAGTAGGTGGTGAATAGGTAGGCTGAGTCACATATAGCCCAACAGCCTAGCATCTCACCTATGCTGGCAACATTCAGTGCTGGACCCACTGTTGGATCATGGTGGTTATTTTCCAAGTCAGTGGTGGAAGTGCAAGGTGAACATAAACTAGAAAAAATTTGGAGCAAATTCACACTCTTGAATGGAAGATAAGATGACATAGCTGTGTATACTTGTAATAAATTATTTTTATTTGAGGGAAAAGCCAGAAATAATCCATCATTGTTGGAGTATAACTTAATGCACACTGAAAGCAGTTTTTAATTTCAGCTGCGCGTGGAAAGGACACATGTGGAATAGTGGAATGAATTTTTAAGGTTATCTTCTGTCAATATAATGCTCTGTTTTGGGCTCATTCCTTTTAAATTCAAGTAGTTTCTCATGGAAACAGACACTTGTAACACTGACAGGTTTTGATGTTTCCGATTTAAAGAATAATTTTTCTGCCTCAGGAAAATCTACCCCCAAAATGAGAATAGGGTGTTCACAGTGCTTTATTTTTAGATCTGTGTGCTTATATTTTAGAAAAAGTGCTTTACATGCTAACCTTTTATTTTTTTATCTGAGAAGTACAGGCACATGCGATTCTTGTGGCTCTTTGCCAAAAGATTATCATTTACATAAATATTTCTTTCAAAGGCGTAGTTTAAGACATTGAGCTCAGGAGGTTAGAATAGAGACTTCAATCTGCACACCAGCAGTGGGCTATTGGCTTCTGAACAGTAGCTTTGTTCATCGTATTCAGAACACTGTTCGCATTCAGACTTAAGTAGAGCTGGCATTAAAATTCGGCTAATTTGTTTCATGTGATTCATCAGCTGTGTGTTTTATTTAAATCTATGTCACATTCTCTTTTGGCTTTTTATTTTGTAGATTTAAGTGTTGAAGTAGGCCACTCTTTAACTCTTCAGTCCCTGACTTAAAAAGTGACTTAATTTTCATTTTGCCAGTGTTGAACTCTTGTCTAGAATACTCGCAGTAAATATATGTAACTAAAGTGTGCATTAGTGGGTTTGGGTTTTTTTTACATTTCTGATGTTTGAATAAAAACATACACGTTTACAGTCAGTTTAGTCATAGTTTTATATAAGATGAAATAGAAGAACCTAAGGTAGTGGCTAAATATTAGTGTAAAATGTACACTTCTCAGATTCTGTTAAGTATACAAGTTTTACTTTGATACTGGCAATGTTGTGTTTTTTCTTTTGACCATTGACTCCTTGAGGTGAGGACCATTTTTAGTTCCTATTAGATTTCCTTAAACACTGTTGAAGAATGAACTGTTTCCATTCTTTGAAACTGTAACCTACTTCTGGGTGTCAAGTTTCTCTTCTGACAGAAGCACCACCTTTTATTCTCTAAAGGCTGGAGCCTCTGAAGCCTTATATGCATTAAACTTGCCTAAAGTGGATAATCCCGCTGCCATCCGGACGACTGCTCAGAATGACTTACAGGATCAGAATTTTTGTTAGAATAGGCTGCACTTGCTTTTATGCTATGTATTTGTTACATTTTCCTATGCTGTAGAAGTAACATCTCAGTGTGAATAAAATTATTTGTAGATACTGCTTGTGACAGCATGGTATGGTAGTATCCGCCATCTGTTAGGTACATGGCCCATTCAGATGTTTTCTGATAAAATTTATAGGAATTTTTTAATTTTACTTTTAATACAGGGCAAGACTAGCCTTAAAAGATCAGATTGAAAGATTAACACACACTTAAAATACATTTTTAATGTAAAAGAGTTGCACTTCATGCATCTAGCATTGATCCTCAATTCTTTTATTTCTCTTAACATTAAATGCTAAATATTCCATGTAAATCTGCCATTGTTGTCTCTGGAATAATCCCATGGTACATAAAATTCTACTTTTTATGGAGGATCTGAAAATAAAGATAAAAAGAAGGTCATTGCTTTCAAAAAGCTAATAAATTGTGAAATCAGGTAAGATTGTTCACTTAATGGTAGATTTAGCTGTATTAAAAATACAATTCGATTACAACCAGATTTTTTTTTTAAAGTGTTTTGTTTTTTTTCACAGACACACGAGTGTGTATTTATTTCATGTAAGGGATTCTTGGTCACAGTTTGATAGGTTACTGAGCATACATGAGGGCTCCTTCCTCTCTTTCCATCCATGCATCAGTGTACTCCTTTCCCCCATGACAGCACTGGCAGTTGCCTTAGCTGCTTTAATTGTCCAGTAATTGGAGAAAACTTACACTTTCTTTGTGCTATGCTAACTTCTTTTCAGCGAGTTACAGCAGCTCACAGGGCAGTCAACATGTCTATGCTAAGTCATCCCTTTTCATGGAACTGCGATCATAATATGTCTTTGGGAAAAGCCATTAACTAGTGAGGGTTTGTGTTTATATAAAGTTCATTCATTTTGTGTTTATATAAAGTTCGTGTTGTTTTTTTTCTTAACTTTTTATATTTGTACTTTAAATACAGTGTTGTTACTTCACTGGTATCCATATGGAGTGCTGTCACAGTCACTTTATAGTGATTACTATAACCGTGTCAACCATTCTCAGTGCATTCTTTCACTGTTCCTGTTTTTATTATGCAGGGTGTGAGAAATATTTTTTCATATTAGTAATCTTTAATTTAGGTTATCATTTCTCATTTGATATCAAATGAAATACCGGTCATGATACTTTAAGTGAGCTGTCAAATAAGATAAATCCATCTGACCCATTGTGTCAGCTTCCATCACTTGCTTGCATTTGGTAAACTTCCGCAAGGCTAACATTTATCCTTCTCCTTGTTCCTTCCTAAAACTCTCCTTTATCCTAGTGCTTACAAGAAAAACCCACCATTGCTTGACAGTAGTCATAATACATCAACAGTCCCTTATATTGGTCAGGTCTCATTGCTTTGTTTGTGGCTTCTTGTCTTAGAGGGTGAATTACTTGAAAGCAGGCAGTTTCTCCACTTTCTACCATGAAGTCATGCCCAGCTGGGTTTTGATCAATGTCTGATGCATGTGTGTTCCTGTTACAAGAAATCGTAGTTTAAAAATGAGATTTTTAACCATGGAATTTCTGATTTGGGATATCAAAATTTGAATGGATGTTTGGGGTTAATGTTGACAAATGTTAACTTATTACTTGGGATTTGATGTTACTGATCTGTAAATTCCTGATCTAATTTGTCTTCTGTATGGCTTCTTTGAGATTTCTCTGAAGCATACAATTAGATCAGATTACTTAGCAGTTAAGAATTTTTACTTATTAGAAAATGTTAAATTGTTTTTTCCACAGACAGTGCAGCTCTTTATGGGTTCTTTTCACTTCCCAGAGAACAGGGAGAATGGATGCAACTGTACGAGTATTTCACCCTAGAATATCACTATGCATAATGGAAGTCATACTCTAATAAATAAGGTTTATGATTTATCTAAATTTTTTCGCCCCAGAATTTCAAAGAATATTCCTACAACTAAAGATGTTGAACCTCTACTTGAAATTGATGGAGATATACGGAACTTTGAAGTATTTTTATCTTCGCGAACACCTGTTCTTGTTGCACGTGATGTAAGAACCTTTTTGCCATGTACTGTAAACTTAGATCCCAAGCTACGAGAAATCATTGCAGGTGAGTATGCTTTCAAATAAATGGAAAATGACAATTGTATTATTTCTTTTCATTTTAGATAGAACTGCTTTGCATGTTATACACAATTGTGTTTGTTCATCAAATCAGGCTTTCAGATTGTCTGATTTGACTTCAGTAACAGTTTCAGTTAGCAGCTTTGCTGTAAAGGCCAGATCACACAAGACTAAAATGTCTCTTTTGGGTGGGGGTGGAATCCACTGTTTTGATTTGAAGACTGCTTTAGCAAATGAAGGAAACCAGTGCACACAATGGTATTTTAGTAGTAGAGATGCTAGTTGACTTCCAGATCTTTGTTAACAATTTTGAGTAATGTCAGTAAGACCCTGTAGAATGGAAACCAGTGAAACAAAGTGGAACACCTCCATTTGGTGTATACCCCACTAGATAATTTTCAGCTGGTACCCATAAGTTACTTTTTAATCTGCTGTAGTATGATATTTAAATTCATCCTAGGGCAATTGTTGTTTATTGTGCAAGTGTTGTTAAGCAGTTATCTTTACTTATTTGTAGTCTCAAAAGATGCAGTTAGGTTCAGGTATGTTCTGTTCTGCAAAAACACTGCTCAGCATTAAATGTTCTGACTGCTCACTGCTGCTGTGGCTTGATGTGATGCTTGGTATGGCACTTCTTGTCCAGTCTTAGGGATTGCTATTGGCTCTGGAGTAAGGCTAAGGCATCCTATCATTTCCAGCTGTTAAGAGATGCTACGGCTTTGAAGAAAACCAGAACTTCAAATTTAAAATAGGATCCTTATGAATCTTTGGTATGACAAGTCAGTGTTCTAGGTGGGAACTGAATTCAGGTATTAATAGTTCTCTTTGCCTGTCTTTTCTGTCGTGACACTTTTCTTCAGTCCTCAACTGGAATCCTTTTTGTTCTTACTTTTTTCCAACTTCCTTCTCTGCACTTGATAGTTGTAGTGGGATGGCCTAACTTTGTTCATAAACTGTCTCATTAATCTCTTCAGAAACAGTACAGGTCTGACTACCACATCAAACATACTTACCATCAGAGACATACTGGGCATGATATACTCCTGCTTTTCTTCCCATTTGGGTTGGGATTTGTAACTTGTTCTCTCTGAGAGAGAATGTTTGGAGGCATTTAATATGCCATGTAAATTTATGCAAGAAATTGTCCTAACTCTCCTAAAGACTCTTGAGTATATGTGATCCTCAAGAGAAATCAATCCAATGCAGCTGAAAGTAACATTTGACGTTCTGCTTGATGGGTTCTGATTGGAGTTAAATATACAACAGTGTACTGTAATGAATTGACAAACAAATCAAAATTTTGTCAAATATTTCAAGCAAAATCTCATTCTCTTTTACCTTTTTATTTTTCAGATGTTCGTGCTGCAAGAGATCAAATGAATATTGGAGGACTTCCTTATCCCACGTTGCCTTTGCATGAGGCACCTGCTAGAGGAACATCTCTGTTCAGTCAGCCTTCATCAGCTTGCTCTTCTACAACCTCCTTCAATGGACCTTTCAATAGCGGAGTTTTATCACCTCAACCTCATAGCAGTTACTATAGTGGTATGACAGGACCTCAGCATCCATTCTACAATCGGGTAAATAATCGAGAACCAATTAACATTCTTCTGATTCAGTCTGGTAATATTGCAGATGTCATCTATAAAATATTAAAAGGCCTATGCAAGTTTTATTTAGAAATGGAGAAAAGTCCAAAAGTTGGTAAATTTCACAGTAATGTTCAGTCACTGTTGTCTCAGAGAAATATGGTAAATTGTATCAGGAAAAAAAAATTACATAAGAGGGAAAAGGTCAAATCATTTTGAGACACTGCTTAATTGTGGGGTAAACTGCACAATCACTTGCATACTTGTTTACAGACATTGGAAGGGATCCTGGCTTTTTCTTGGTGACTTTGGTTAAAAGATACAGAAGCTCAAGTGAGGAGCTACATCACAAGAATCTATGTAGACATCTGTCTTCCCCTTTGTCTCAGTTATTCTGGGATCATTTCCCTAAACCGGTGTTGCACTAGTTTAAAGGAATTAACATAAATGGCATAAAACATACATTTTCAAGCTATTTGTGGGCCTCAGAAAACATAGTCCTGGGCATGGCTCGCTTGAAAATTGAATGAAATACTTTACAGTTGGATCAAGTATAAGCTTTCTATTTTTGTGGGATATATTCAGTATTTTTAAACTTTTTTTTCTTTTTGTTTTTTTTCTGCAGTACTATCATAAAAAAAAATAGAAAGCCGATATGTTGTAGTTTACTTCTATATACAAGAAACAGCCTCAGCTCTAAGTAGATTTGACAGTAGGTAAATGTTCAAGCTAATTAGCTGGAGAGAAAATTGAGTTATTCCGAAATTGGTGTTTCTTAACCAAGGTAGAAAAGAGTACATGTAGTACATGTAGTATGTAACTTTTTAAGTTATCTGTTCTAAAATTATTCTTGTATACCCTCAATACAGTGACAATATACTGTTTTGTTGAAAATAACTTCAAGTGACATATACCTTGAAGTAGTCCAACACAGTTAAATGCTTGTCACGTAAATTTTCATGCTGATACTAGCTCAGCTTTGTTAAAGTGGGTGTTTAATTGGAAGCCCTGTTTTTGTGTCTGTGTTACTGTACATGACAAGGTTTAAGTATGGGGTGATACACAATTGAAACTTGTATGTTTTTGTGGCTCTAAAAAGCATTACAAAAGCAATTACTGATGAGTCATAAGCTATTCTTAACAATCATTTTATTTGTTCATTTGTATTACGTGCATACACAGACTTGGAGGCATGCTTATTTCTTCCTTTTTGCCAGCTGAAGATTAAGATACTTCTGTTTTGGCCTTTCTTGCTGGAATTTTATACTGCTCTTCTAAGGTATAATTGTTTTTAGTGTTCCACATTTTCAAATATTGACTTTCCTCTATGGAGTCATAAAGGTACTGTCATGAACACCACATACTGAGATAAGTGATGAGAACTTCATAATAGTAGAAAATTTAGACTGAAAGGCTGTTTCCTTCAGCATTTTCAATCATTTTTGACTTCTCAGGTTTTTAAGAATGGTGTTTAAAAAAATAACCAGCAGTAGAAGAATAGGCTCTCCCCAGTATAGAAGTTCCTGGGAGAGGTCTTGAATATCTGTGTGAGACAACACAATGGGTTCAAATGCTTCTATGGAAATACCTGAATTTTATGCAAAAATCCCTAAGTTCTGGGGATAGATGACTTATTCTGACCAGTAAATAGTTCCTGTCCTGTTGTCTTTAAGCATTCATTTGTTCTTAAGAGCTGTTGGGGGAAAACAAAACTCAGGTTGTTTATTTTTAGGAAATACAATTTTTTTATTATCTATGTTTCTGCTTTGTTCTTTAGATGTTCCTATATTACGGACTGTGAACTTCCAGTGACGCAATCTATTCATTTTTGGTTTTAAACCCCATTCTCTCTCTGCGTAGCTGTAAAGGAAATTTTATAGTCCCATTTAGCAGCTCTTCAACTTGCTGCTTTGGCTCTCAGTATAGGACTATGCTGGACTTGTACATTTTACCACTGTCTAATGCCCTGGCTACAAGTTGGATTCAAATTCAGCTATCCAAAATTGTTAACCATGGATCATTGTGGAGATCATATTTCTTATGTGGAAGGTCAGAGCAGTAGGCAAGTCTAATTGGGATTTCCTGGGTGGGAACTAGAAACGGTAGTATGTGAAGACTTTTTTTGCAGTATAGCAGCAAATTCTTAGATATCTTAGAAAAATAACAAGCATCATGCTTATGCTTTATAGGTTATCTGCAGACTTGGAGAACAGCTCTACACTGGTTTACGCCCAACATATTTATATTGATCTCACGTTTTCACGCTATCTCTATTACTGTACTTCAAATGAAGATTGAGTCTGTAAAGTTCAAGCCTATAATGGAGAATTAATCCCACAATTGGGAAGCAGTGGAGTAGTTGAAGTGGGCTCAAGGCATAATTAGAAATTATGAAAGAACTATGGGATAATTGCCTTATTGGACATTTATTTTTTTTTCATTGCTTTGTCATTTGATGACTCGCAACCAACAAACAGATGCTCACTATGTGTTTCATAGGATAGTCTTTGCAGTAGTGAGGGACAGGCACTTGAATGCGGTATGATCATGGAGCATTTCACGCTTGGGGGTTTTCCACGTGGTTTAAGCTGTTAGTGGAAAACTGAAGCGTTTAATTATTCTAGAAATAACATTCCTGTATGCAGGAATTAAACTTGATTTTCTCAGTTCGTTTACAGCTGATTCTGAATGTAGAGGGTTTTTAGTCCTTATTGACAAGTCCAAAGCAGAATATTTCAACAAATTTTACTCCTCCCTCATAGGTTAGCCCTTGAGTCATAAAATTATTTACTCTCTGCTGAACTTGGTGCAATAGACTACTCAGAATCTTGTCATGTGCAGAAACACAAACCAAATGATATGTTCTGTTTTGTTAAATACCTGGATAATACAATTTTGAAAATGCTATGTATAAAAACATCAGAAATCTGTAATACAGACATTGAGATTTGTAGGTGCAGGTTTTTTGGAGAACTGCATGATGAGCTGAAAGCAATGAGTGCTATAATTCCGAGTCTAAAGACTCTTGCTTTCCATTATGTTGCCTTAAAAGATAATTGATAAAGAAATGGAAATCTTTATTCCAAAACCTAACTCAAATTCACAGATAGGTCAAAACAAAATTTCGCAATGTTGGAAAAGCAGTTTGTACTTCTTAACTGCGTTACCAGTTGTAAGGTTCATAACTTTCAAATGCATGTTCATGCGTACACACACATGCACACACATGTCTTGTTACATGCTAGTGGGTAGCATGTGAATTGCAGGAAATGTGTTTATACGCTTGATTTTAGCATTGGACCATATGGAGTGATCTGTTCAAATGGAAGTGTATTTGTAATTTTGAGATCTCTATATCTTTTAGAAGTGACTTTATTAAAAGCTATTTATTAGTTCTTATTTGGACCCTTTACACAGATATGCTGATAAGGCTTTTGGAAACTTGGATAGTGTTTGTTTTCCTGAAATTTGTTAGTAAAAAGGGATAAAAAGGAACCTGGTTATAAAAATCGTGATTAGAGTTAACTGATATTTGTGGGGGAAAATGTATTTCTGTTTTAAGAAATGTTTTTTATATTTGTTTGATACTAATTAACATTGTCCTTTAAAATGGTGTTTGTATTGAACAATATGCATTGACGTATTTCCAACAAAACAAAGCTCAAATATTGTCTTCTATAAAAATCTATTTATAGATTTATAAAATGTAGCATTTGTGGAAGCCTTCAGATTGGTTACCACAAATATGGAAAGTTCTAGTGATGCTATTATGTATCACACCTTTTTCTTTTGGTACAGTTGTCTTCAGTATTATGAAATGCTATGTGTTTTACTGAGCATGTACTTTTGAGTTTAGCAGGTCTGAGAAAGTGAAATGACATAATTATCCTTAAATGATCCTTTTCCCATACTCAGAACAGATGTTAGAGTGTAGCTACCAAAACCACTCCAACTCTGTTCATCCAGAAAGTCATGCCAGAGCACCCATTGGCTCTGAGGGATTTTGAAGAACTCGCTCCAGAGCTTTTGGTTGAATTCTGTTCAATGCAAAAAGTAAAGAAAGCTATTAGTAGTTGCTATATTTCACTTTATTGAACTCAACTAGAGGATGTGTTTTGTTGAAATAAGTTTTATTTTATTATTACATTTTGATTTGTGTAATTGTTTGTCCCTTTTTTGTTACATTTTTTTTTTCCATAGCCATTCTTTGCCCCATATCTTTACATGCCAAGGTATTACCCTGGCAGTTCTCATCTCATCTCACGTCCACCTCTAAAAACGAGTTTGTCCAGAGATCAGAACAATGGCCTAGTAAGTATTTTGAAGGATAATTCAAATACTAATCTAGACAATAAATATAGTGAGTATTGAAAATGAAGGTTATTAATGGTGATTCACTATTAGACAAGTACAAGATCTATATTTATATTGGGTCTGGCTCAGATGGAGTTAATTTTCCCCGTAGCAGCCCTCATACAAGTAGTTTAAGCAATGGTGTTATTAACATGTAACATGAAATGTATTTTGTTTTAACTTTAGAAATTACTTAGGAAAACCAATTCTAACATCCAGGTATCACGATTAGAGGAGTATGACCTGTAATATTGGCAGGAAAATATTTTAATGAAAATGCCAGCTGTACTACAGTAAAGAAATTTATATAGTGTAATATTGTAAGAAAAGGGTGCAACTTGTAAATTTATATTCAAGTTTTATTAGATAAAATTACATTCTTTAACATTGTAAAGAATAGTAGAAATTGCAAAAAAGTTAAAGGAATGTTTTAAATACATAAGTAAAACAAAATACATTTTATCTTAAGTATGCATCAGTTATAGCTTGGTTTTGTGTGTGTGTGTCATTCAACATTATTTACCTATAGAAAAGGAGTTTTCTTGTTTCCTATAGAATAATAAGATTCCTATTTAACAGTTTATTTTACTGGCAGGTGGCTGTTCAAATGGAATTAAGAATTAAGGAAAGCTAAAAAAGTAAAAGCCTCACTTATCAATCAGTTTGTTTCTAGGATATTGATACAATGAGCAAAGCTATTAAAAGGTGGTAAAATCTTTAATCGCTTAAGGAAAACAAATGTGTTTCTGTTGAATTATGTATTATTACGAGCTCATTCTCATTCACTGTTGACGTCATATTTTTTGTTGAGCCCTTGATCATTTTACCCAAACCGTAATATTTTGTTGTTGTTAGGATGTTATCAAGGAGGATGCTGATGAGGGGCTTCCTTCACCCACAGACCCCTCAATGGTAAATGAGTAGTCATGTGGTGTGGAAATTTTAGCATCTCATTGCTTTTTCAGCAGTAATGAGTCTGCATTAATCATAACTGCAGTTCACTAACACTGCATCAGTGGCTTTGGTGGGCAAATAGAGTAGTTGAAAACTAATGTAGTTCGTGAATGAAGTTAAGAGCTAATATTTCACTTATAAGATGTATTATATTTTTCCCTGTAGTTATTCCCTTACCTTTCTCAGTAGCTGTGGTGAGCTTTCAGTAAAAATAGTGTTGTGGTAGCTAAACAGAGTGAAGAATGACAGCTGGTCGTTCAGTGCTTAAATTTTAGAATGAACTGTGTTTTTCCCCGCTCTCTCATCTGAACCGTACTTCTTTAGTTGGTGGCATAAAACTATTGCAGTTAATACAGTATAAAGCAACTGTCCGTGGAATTAAAAAAAAAAATAATTGCTGATCATAAACTTATTCTTGAGTCAGAATGCTAACATCTACCTTTTCCATAACTTGTTGTTTTATCTTAAGTATTCACACAAAGGTGTCCTCTTTATGGGTATCTGTTTTAACTCTAACTATGGGAATTGATGGAAAGTCACGATTTATTACCAAAGCAAAGAGGTTAGATTGTCAATTCTCCTAATAGTTGCTGCCGATAGTTGTTGGCAGCAGTTATAGTTTGATCTTGGTTATTTTTTCTTCAAGTTAATCATTGCAAAAATACCTTTCCATTGTTGTGCAATGAAAAAAAACCCTCACACAAACTCCAGAACTGTATTTAGCTGCACATAACCATCACTGAGCACCCATGTATGGGTGACGTAATGGAAAATGTACCCTAAAGTTCTCTCTTCCAGGTCATTAGCTGCCTTGTGTGAAGGGATGATTTTGGGATAAGTTTTTCTGGTAGTATATTTTTGGAGATGCTGATGCCTGCCCTGTGTTTGATTCTGTATCTCAGTGTCCCATTCTCTTCCCCCTCCTTTGCAGCTTGTCAGTGCAAGGAGAAAAAGTAGAGACTTCTGAGAAAATAGTAGAGTGATGGCTCAAGTGCGTATATATCCAAGAGTGTGAGAAGGGACACAGGACCAAAATAGTGGGATTTACTCTCAGGGAAAAGTAGTAAAAGAGCTCCAGCAGCAGACCTGTACCTGGTTGCTCTTCTGCTTGCTGCTCCGAGTGTGGTATCTTAAGCACATGTAGGCTCCAGTTTCAAGCAGCAATTTAAAAGACTCATGTATGTTATGTAGTCTATTGGCTGTGGGTAAGAAAATACAGGCATTAAAACTTCAAAAAGAAACTTTGTTTGAAATAATGATAATGGAGGATTTTATTAAATCTATTTTTGAGTTTAAGTTTTACTACCATGAATCTGTGTAGTACAGCACATCAGATCATACACTTCTCTAAGACTTAGCCGTATTTAACCTACAGTGTAAATCTAAAATTTTGCATTTTTTAAAGTCTATTGGGTAGTTTACGAGAATGTTGTTAGTCAGAGTATGGTATTCTGTGTACCTGACAGGATGCCTCATCAGGGTTTCATCTATTCTAAAAGCACTTCATTTGTAGACTTTACTGAAAGGTCTTTGAAAGAAAACGTTATTATAGTTGTTTTAGGTATGGCAATTACCCAAAGGTGATGGGTGAAATAATTTCCAGCTATTTAGGTAGCTCTTAATTGGTCATTGCCACTTTATAAATGATACAGGTTTTACTTATTAAATGGATCGGTACATGCAAAGTAATGAAATAAACTAAAAAAACTGTACAAAGTAGTTAACGAACACCAAGATGTGTAACTGGTTTGATGATTGAAAACGAGAGGAGCATGTGGAATCAATAAAGTCTTTCATGCAAATCTGGCAAGGAGCTGGAAATGTTGCAATTTTACTTCTGTGTGCAGTAGAGAATAATCATTATTTTGGATGTTTTAAGTCTTACAGGGCAAAACATGTTTTCTTCGGGAGTATCAATTTTTTTTTACACAGATCATCGTTGCTACTCATTGCCTGAGTTGGCAGAGCTGTGTTGATGTTATGTGGTCTGGTTAAGACCCTGCTGTTGTTTTCAGTCTGACGTTGGAGTTGACCAAGTTCTGAAATTTCAGATCATAATCATTAGTCTTGTAAAATCAGTGTAAGTCTAGGTTAGCTTGGTGGAAATCAGAAATATTTTGAGAGGAGTCATCCTATATCAATAATTTGACTTCTGCCACCTTCTATATTTGAATTCTGTTGCTTGATGATAAAACTTGTCTATCTCAGACTGTAGTTTGCTGTTCTTTACTGAATGGATCACAACACAGATGTTGGATCAAAACATAGATGTCAGACCAGTAAGTTTACCAATGCCATCTAGTACCATGTAGTTGTATCAACTTGAATGGGTGTTGCTAATTTTAGGGTATCAGCTGAAATCACTAATGAAAATAGACTTGACTATAGATGTCAGCCTTTGCACATCTGTGATGGAGGCAAACGTACTTCTGCTGACTTTACAATACTAATGGTTATTTCTAACAGGAACTGCAAAAACTTCTAGATTGCTCTTCTGAAGAGTTTGTTGTTAGATTGTAGTGTTACCAATACCTGTTCATAGTATCCCCTATTATGTTAGAAATCAAACTAGCATTAGCAGTGGTTATCTGTCCTAAATTTAATCGTGTGCTTTAGTTTGCATTGTTAATTGTGACTTACTAGGATGAAGCTTGTTGCAATATAATGACTTTGTTTAAATACATTTTTCATACTGTACTGAGTATATAATACCTTAAGTTGTAGTACGTGTGCTTTGAATGAGAACTAACATGGCCCAGAGCACGTCGTGTAGATAAACATACAAGACTCATTAAGAAACTGGAAGTGCTTTTCAAAAGTTTGAGCATGAATGAAAGTGTGGCATGGGAGTTTTCTTATCTAGATTTTCCAGGTGCTTTTATGTAGTGTTTTTAGCTTTGAATATTTGTTCTTAAAAGAAGTACTTTTTCAGTTTGGGGGTGGGGTTGCTTGGGGGGGGCTGCGGTGCAGGGGGAGTGTGCTTAGAAGATTTCAGAGTTATATGAGATACATCGGTGGTACAATGTGAGCTTGAAATGGCAGGAGAATAGTTAAAAGCAGGATTTTCCATCAGAAACATAATGTAAAACTTTATGCAAACAAAATACAGTTTGTCGCTTTTTTACAAATGCAAAATGGAGTAGTCTGTTAATAGGAAAATAGTATTTGTATAGCATATACTAAATGTATGTTCTGAAGGTCTATCTTAAAAGTTTCATCACACTATGAAAATATCCCGTTTCTGTCCTAACACCAATTTCCTCCGTTTACTTCAAAGCATGTCATCTGTATGTTCAGCCTTTCTGATGTCGCTTTAAGCTGTTGTTTCTTTTCATTCTGTTTTGTCCTTTTCTCAAAGCCGTGTAAGTCTGGGTTAAACAAAAACAGACAGGTACAGCCACTTTCTGTGAATTATCATTCTCTTCCTTCAGAGTCATTTCAGAAGCTATCATACTGGCGCTTCATGCTGGGCTCTCTGTAAACTAATGCTCATTACTAGCCTTGAGGTTTGTTTTGACAAGCTGCTTTTAGCTTTTGCATGGCAAATACTTTTCAGACTAATGTTCTCTAAGCATCTCTAACAAAACCACTAAGGCTGAAAAATGTGTCAGTTTAAGTACAGTTTTAATTCACTTACACGATGACAATATCCCTAAAGCTATTACATTACTTATTCTTCAGAGGGTGCTTTTTATAAAGAATGATTTGGATTAATGTGCATCTATTTCAAACAGTTCACACTTTAACAAAAATAGTCTAAATATTTTGGTGCTTTTCCATGGTTTTTTTTATACATGGAAAGAAGAGTTTCTAAACTAACTCAATGCATGCAGAAAGAATGACTTGTTCTTGATTGTTAAAAAAATATTTTGATCTGAAGAACTGTTAAATTAGAAGTGTTTAAAACTTTTCTTCATTTATTTTTAGATAAATGATAGATAATGTATTTAATAGATTCAGAGAACAAAGGCAGTTGCTTACACACATTGCTTAAGGATCATTTATTTTAGTAGTGCCACAGTAATTTTGGCTATAAGTTTATTTTAATTGATAAGCTTTCTTTCAAAAAATAATTAAGATTTGAATTAACTTCATACCTTTTCTTTATTGACGTGTTACTCATACCAATAGTAAATAGTGTGTTTATGGGGAAGTAACAGACAAAACAGGTATTCTGAAGAAAAACTTAAAGGGATTTTTTTGACGAGGAAAAATAAGAGATGTACATAAAAAAAAGTATGTAATAAATAGTTTACAGATGAAGCTTCTTCCTGTCATCATCATCAATTTGATGGTTGGCTTATATCCATAACATCATAAAGATTTTAGCTATGCTAAAAATCAGACTAGATGAAGACCTGAATTTCCTCCTTTAGATGCCTGATACGATAACTAATTAAATATTCTAGGCACCTAATTAGGGAGACATTGCAGAATCTGAAAAGTGACTTTCTTGTCCTCAGAAGGAGTACCAAGCCCCTAAGTTAGATGCCTAGACTGTAATGGAATTATAATGTTTAATTTTTATGCAATAATTTAGGTAGACTACCTACCCAGAAAATGGGCTATTAGTGTCCAGTTGACATCACATTAAAAAAAAAATATAAATGGTCAAAGGAACAAAGATTAGTGCCCCAGCTCTAATTTCAGGCAAGTGTGTGAACTGCTAGGCTTAGATTCCCCACAACCTCCAATAGTGTTCTTGAGTGAAGTTGACTGTTTGCCAGTTTTAAGTCTGTTTCAAGCACATCTGGCAGAAAACTTAATGGGGATTACATGTAATAGCATCTAAACTTTAAAACTCGGAGTAGCTAAGATGGGGAGTGTACCTACCTCCCCAGATCAGGATATCTCCGATAACAAGTTAGAAATAACTCTGAGGTTAAATGGTAGTAGATAATGGGTTTTTGGATTGCTGCCTTGGAATTAATAGTTGAATAAATTCTTCTTAAATATCCTGGTTTAGATGATTCAGATATGGTTAATGCCATTCTGTGTGATAATCCTTGGTTTTCGTAAGCAATATATTTGGATCTATTAATTTATATTAATTCAGAAAGATAAGTAACTTTGAAGTAATTAAATAAAAATGTAAAAAAATTATTGCGACTATGAAAACAGTCTTCATTGGTAATTTGAGGAATATAGTCAAACTTGATTAAATGAACTTGATTAAATGTTAGTCAAAGTGCGCTTTTACATCCCAGGGTTTATGCACGTGATGATGTGCTCTGAAGCTTTAGAAGCTCTTTTGCATCCTCCCAAAATGAGCTTCGTTTGGTGCATTGTCTGCAGTGCTGAAACCAAAACTTCACATTCAGAAAAAGGGAAGGGTGCAACCTCCTTCCCAGGAGGAGGGCATACAAGTATTTCATAGCTAGTAGAACTGGTTCTGATTTTGCTTTTAGGAATTTGCAATCACTAGTGTAACTGTTCAGAGCTTTGAACTTTGTTCCTACTTAATGCACAGGTCCCCATCCAGGGAGAATGTGCGGGTTTTTTGAGAACATACTGTGTTAGTATCCTGACTACCTGCGGATGCATTTGTTTTGTTTTTCCACACTTTCTTTGAAATTCCCAGAAGCTGCAACATTAACAGGAGAAGTTCAGTGTTACAAATCCGAGTTGTGAATAATTTTTACCTAAATCTTGCCAAAGTTTGAGATATATGAAGCATCCTCATAGTATCTTGGAGGGAAGTGGCAGTGCTGCTCTGTATTTCAGTACTGTGGTACACAGCCCCCTGGCTGATCTTGCATAAATGGAACAGAAGGAACTTCTGGAAAATGGGTGTGTGTTGCTAAAATTACCCAGTGAATCGAAGTAACTGAGGAGTTATGTTTTAGGTCATCTTCGTCTGATACTAAACCAGGAGTTTTTAAGACAGGAAGATCTAAGTTGTGTCTGCATTATTTTAAAATAAACAATCAAACAAAAAAAAAACCCCAACAAAAAACCCCCAAACCCAACAACTTCCCTGCCCCCGCCCCCCCCCCAAAAAAAAAA
>VUYV01000052.1:3718648-3752257 GCA_008711295.1 Anarhynchus alexandrinus | reverse complement strand
CCCCCCCCCCCAAAAAAAAAAAAAACCAAACTGAAACTAACTACTTAAATCAGGGGGAAATTGAGTAAAGGTGCATTTGAAATTAATTAACCATTACTTAATATTTCTGATTTTTACGTTGCTTTTCTTAAATAATATTTAAGAGAGTTATTTTCTCACATAGGCAGGGCTCAAGATGCTGTCGTTTTTCTCATATAAATACCTAATAATAAATGTTTCCCAATATATAGATGTTCTGATAGTATTTAAACATGCCTGTGCATTCTTATTCTCATCTCTTAATTTTAAAATGTAGTGGAACACAGCTTGATTTGTGTTAGCGTATATTATGAAATACTGAGTGTACTGAGTATTTGAGCAAATCTTATGTGCACATTTTCTCACTTTTTACAGGCAGCAGGAGCGGGCACAGGATCGACCGCAGGAGTATCACATGTGTCTCTAAGCACAATGAGCGTGGAAGCTGTGTGTGAGAAATTAAAGCAGATAGATGGTCTGGACCAGAGCATGCTATCTCAGTATTCTGCAACTATAAGAAAGGTATCAGCTGAACTTCATTAATGTATTTAGTACCTAAACATGGAGATACATAAGAAGAAAGGAAATATTCCATTGCCTCTTTTCTTGAAAATATTTATGGAAACACGTCAAATGTCAAAACAACATCCTAACTTCTATGTGTGCTCAGTTTGGAGGATATTTTAATACAAGCATATATTTTTCAGAGAAAATGCTCTCTTTCAAAAAGGAAAAAAAGAGACTTGGAAACATAAATGCTGATGAGACTGGTTATTTTGAGAAAAGAAGCAAGAAAAACGTTTTCAAAATTGACATGTGTAGATAAATAGGGTTGCAAATATGTTCTATATCTAGGTAGTAACATCCCCCTTTTTTTTCCCCTGTGAAATTGACACATCTCTTCTGTTGTAAATGGGTGGTGAAGATGGCTCCATTTCTCTTTTATCACACTCCACATCTATACATTTTTCTGGTACTGGTCTTTTTTCTGAGACATTAGCACAGAATCATTTTTGTCTTTATTACTTTTTTCCCACCAATCTGTGTGCTCCTTTTACAAAGAAAGAAGGGAAAAATATGAAGGCTGTGATTAGGGAATGGTTTTGCTGAGCTCACTTTGTCCCAATGCCTATCAAATCCTAAAATATACAGGGATGGTGTTGATTCAAGGATCAAGAAACAGGTTTATCATAGGAAGCTTCAGTGATGTTGCTTAAACCAAGAAGTAGGTTGTCAGATTGCAGCTCATTAAGTGTAGCTGCAAAACATTCCAGTTGCTTCAGTGGCTCAAGTGCTAAAAGAATGTGCTCATTGATTATCTTTAATGAGATTCCTCTTATTTATATTCTTACACTTCTTACTGCAAGTGATATCATGTAAAAAAGAAGACTGAAAGTGGCTCAGCCTGGTCTTTTTCCTGGTTTGATTAAGACCATCTGCTGCAATATGGGACCAAACCCACTGAGATCCCTCAGACTAAGCAGAGCTCTCAACTTGGGTCTTCCATTTTGTGACTACTCTCCTATGATGTGGTTCCTCTTCTACATTCTGTCCATCCACTGATATATGGTATAAAGAGAAATACTGCTCCTTGTTACATAATGAAAATGGTTCTGGATGGAATTTGGTGCTGTTGGAAGTTAAGCACTATATAAACATGCCTAATATAAGGAATCACCTTCCTGGAATGTAGATGGTGTTTAGGCACTTCTCTGTTATCTCTGAATGATGATGAAAATAAGAAAGAAGTCTAGTCTTCTATCCCCAGGTATTTCTGATGATGGAGGGAAGGTAAGCCTGTATTTATGCAGGGAGGGAACTTAATGGAGGTTGTACTTGATCTTACATGCCTCAAGACGGGGGTCTTGAGATGATGCCTGGGACTTCATTGTTTATCTTCAGATAGTTGGACAGCTGCAGTCCATTTGTGTTCTGAGTCTGAGAAATGTAGGCAGTTGAATGTGGTTTACTGTCTGTGAAATTTTCTACCACTGATGTGTTGTTTCCTAATGTCTGTTTATAGAACACAATAATATTGCCTTTCATATACACATTTTTGATGGGTTTAATGTTTTCATTTTTTTCATGACACAGGTTCTTGTCTATCAGCAATCATCAATAAATAGTCTTTTATAAAAACACGTGTATTATATAGGATTGGACTTCAGAGTGATGTTGGGGAATCTCACTGGTAGTCCCTGTCCATATATCCAATTTTAATTACCTTTTTAGTCTGTTACTGCCACACCATAAGTCTTATATCGGCAATTTACATTATTTAGTTTTATTGTTTTAGGCAAATATAAATGGCCGTGTCTTGGCTCAGTGCAACATTGATGAACTGAAAAAAGAAATGAATATGAATTTTGGTGACTGGCACCTGTTCAGGAGCATGGTAAGACTTTCTCTTCGATATTCAGGTCATCATAAATTATTCTTTTTCATTATGAAACTTATCTTTTTTTTCTTTCCTGTTGCTTTCTTGTTATCTTCATCTTTAAGATTATAAGTATCGTTGTAAAACATGAATGCATTTCTTATTTTGTTACTTTGTCTTTTTGTCATGAGCACTTTAATGAAGAACTGGTAGCCTATGGATTTGCATCTTAATTGATTGTGAACTCTGAAGTTTTGCCTCCTCTTTTTGTAAGATCTGTTTTTCCTGTATGGGTTCCCTTTTCCCTTTTTAAATTTGCCTATTTTAATGAAATTGTCAGAACTTAATTCTCTTTGAAGCCTCTGTCCTTCTGTTAAAAGTTAGTCAGGGAGTTCAAGGTATATTAGTGCAAGGAAGTGGACAGCCAGGCTGTTAAGAGATGCATGGCACACAATTGCATAAGCATAATTTTTAAGAAAACTTAAGCTAAAAATCAAGCCAATGAGATAAATGTACAATATTTGATTGACACATACTTGTATAATGTGAGAATGTTGCATTGCATGCTATCATTGAAGCATATATATAGATATCTAATTTCCCCCATTTCTCTCCTCCCAGTTTGAGAGTAAATGACAGTTTTACAGTGAGGGTTATGCATCACAGAGAACTGTGTTTTCTCTTAAGTATTTTTAGTATATTGCCAGCTTTCTTTCTGAAAGTAACAGTATGTCTCTCAACTGCTAAATCAGTCTTGAAAGCACTGAGAAATACAAGATGAGATTTATTGTTAGATTCAGATTGATTAAGCTATAAAACGTGTTTGATTTTGCTTTTAAATGTGTGATTTATCACTTCTCCAGTTTTACAAGAACTTAAGTGTTTTGTGGCATATGAGTTCTTTTATGGGTCTGAGCAGTAATAATAATTTGTAAATACAAAAAAAAATCTTAAATATTAAAATGCAATTTGCAGTAAAGACAATAAATGCATTAGATCTATGAACAGGTTTTTCTTCATACTTTTCCATGGTCACAACCACGTATGCGACTACACTTTTACAGTTGTGAATTCTGTGTTCCTATTTTTAATAGAATTCTTCTTTAACAATTTTGAGAACTTCTATTTATATAATTACATTTACACTGTCTCTTTTTGTGTGTTAAGATCCTTGAAATGAGAAATTCAGAAAATCAGGCTGTTCAGGAAGATCCCCGTGGAACAGCCGAGCATGTTACCAGTGCGATTCCTCATAGCGAACTTGCTCGTCGTCCTGGGCATAACACCGAGTTGCCTCACACTGAGCTTACAGGTCTTTCTGGTCAAGCTCCCTACACACTTAACTTCAGCTTTGAAGAACTCAACACAATTGGTCTTGATGAAGCTCCTCCACGCCATAGTAACTTAAGTTGGCAGGTATTTAATAGAGAAATGTATTCTGCTTGCTTACCTGTATGGTAAAGGGTTTTATTCAAGGGTTCTTGGATACAGACAGGTCAAGAAATAAGTCTACTGTGACAGTTCAGGTACTTTTAGTTCTCAGTCTTGGCAAAGACCAGTTTTGCAGAGATGTAAACTCTAACCGCACTCTCTGAGTCAGTCTGTAGTCTTTGCCATCTGAAAACTATTCATCTGTTCCAGTAATCACTCTTCAAGAGGAGAAAATCAAAGCTACCATGCTTTTCTCATCTAGCTTAGGGTGGCATCTTGCGAGATTTCTGTTTATTGTAGTATTCAGACTTTGTGTATGAAATATTTTAGCTATGTGCTAGCCAGATGTTATGCTATTTAAAGGATTACAAATGCATTTATTAGGTTTTTTTTAAACAGACAACTACAGTGCTCTGTGACATCAGATCCGTGTCCTGACAATGCATGATCTATTCATAGACTCCACAGCTGACATCCTTCTCTAACTATGGTTTCTGCCGTAGGTTATGGTCAATTTTGTCCTGTATCTACTGAAATCACCCAAAGTGTGTGATTCTCTTTTGTCCTTTTTAAGAAATAAGACAAATTAATTAATTGGTATCTAAGTAGAATTAAAAAACAAAACAAAGAGAAAACCCACAAACCCAAACATTTAGCAGCTTTTTAATCTCTAGAGGTCTAAATTAGAAAATGTTGAAGGTGCATCAAAATAGGTGGACACCCCAAATTACTAGCTATAGGTGATATTTTTAATATTCAAAATTGTCACTGGAAAGAGGTTTGGAATGTATATCCCAGAGATAGATTTCTATCCCAGATACCTCTGTGTGTTTGTGTGCGCACTTGTGTGTGTTTGTAGGATCCTGATGACCCTTACTGCTTATTTCCAGCAACGAAGTATCAATGTATGTTTTTCCAAAGCAAAGTGGTGTGGCACACATTTGTTGCGTTGTTTTTGTGTCAAAAGCACAGGAAGAAGTATAAGAATCTTTTTTTAAACTCTTTAAAATGCAAGTTTAAATAAATAGTGCTTCTGATGGCCATGTAGTTAACTGAATTTGAATCAAAAGAATGAGAAAGGTAGTTTGTCCTTAAGAAAACATTATAATTAGCCTGTTGGAATTTTTAAAGTTGATACTGATGAAAAAAGAATATTGCTGCTTCTCTGTAAAAAGGAGGAGTACTACTGGAAATGCACGTCAAAATCAAATATTTCTCTTTTTGGTGAGGAACCATAGCTGTTGTGAGTATGGATAAATAGTAGTGAATATGCATAAATAATCAAGTGTTAATATTTCTGAGATTCTTGCATTTTGCTTTGGGCATTGAATTGCTTAGGAGTCATGGCAGATAGAAGTCATTTAAACACTGTTTTCCTTTAGTTAGTCATGTTTAGTTATTCCCCACTATTCTAGTGTATATACAACATCACTGATCTTCTGAAAAGCTGTCAGTAATGCTTATTTAGTGATAGAGAAGAAATAATGGAATGGTAACCTGCAGGTCTTGTGTGTGTTGCTTGCTGTCGGGATTATGAGCATCTTCTGAGAAGGAAAGAAACGTGTTGGCTTGCATTGTATTCCAGTGTAGAACACGAAAAAGGAAAAGATGATGAATAGAAACAAGAAAGATAAGAAGGATGCATATAAGAGCAGGAAAAAGGTGAGGGGAAGGAGAAAATTAAAACAGAGGGTGAGAAAGAGAAGGATGGACCAAGAGGGTATATCTATATGATTAAGCAATTCTCTTCTAAATCTTGAATTAATTTGCGTAGTGTTCGAATCCACACATTAATTTTCCTGTTTCCATTTAGCTTGTTAAAATTACCCAAGCCCTTTTAGGGTTTTTTTTAATAGTGTTTTAAGGTGGGTTTTTGAAATGTGGTTCATTTTCAGTGTTGCCCCAAATAAAGCATAATACCTCAACACTCTTTCAAAGTCTCATCTCTTGTGCACTGCAAAGTTGAGTGGGTTTTGTAAAGTACTTACTGCTTAAGTCAATGCCTCAGCTCCAATGCACTGGGCATCTTTTACTTGGTGGTAGTGAGCAGCCTGTTGTATGCATGACATGAAGGGGTATGTTCAGCCACAATCCACTCCTTTGCTTTGTTCAGCTCTGTGCTAGACCTTGGTTCTAGCATTTAATAGGTGGCCCAGCATCCTGTGCCTATGGGGTTCTCTGTGTGCACGAAGAGAGCAGATATGGGGGCAAAAAGTAATATGTTTGACCGAGAACTGATTTTCCTGAAATCAGCTATATGCAATGGAATTTTGCCAGGATATTTACCCTCAGCAAGTTTGCCGATGATACCAAGCTGTTTGGCGAGGTAGACACGCTGGAGGGGAGGGATGCCATCCAGAGGGACCTGGACAGGCTGGAGAGGTGGGCCCAAGCCAACCTCATTCAGTTCAACAAGGCCAAGTGCAAGGTCTTACATCTGGGTCAGGGCAATCCCAAGCACAATTACAGGTTGGGTGGGGAATGGCTGGAGAGCAGCCCTGAGGAGAAGGACCTGGGTGTGCTGATCGACGAGAAGCTCAACATGAGCCAGCAATGTGCGATCGCAGCCCAGAAGGCCAACCGCATCCTGGGCTGCATCAAAAGAAGTGTGGCCAGCAGGGCGAGGGAGGTGATTCTGCCCCTCTACTCCACTCTCGTGAGACCCCACCTGGAGTACTGCATCCAGCTCTGGAGTCCCCATCATAAGAAGGACATGGACCTGCTGGAGCGTGTCCAGAGGAGAGCCACGAGGATGATCAGAGGGCTGGAGCACCTCTCCTATGAGGAGAGGCTGAAAGAGTTGGGGCTGTTCAGCCTGGAGAAGAGAAGGCTCCAGGGAGACCTTATTGTGGCCTTCCAGTACCTAAAGGGGGCCTACAGGAGAGCTGGGGAAGGACTTTTTACTAGGGCATGTAGTGATAGGACGAGGGGGAATGGCTTTAAACTGGAAGAGGGCAGGTTTAGATTGAACATTAGGAAGAAGTTTTTCACTTTGAGGGTGGTAAGGCACTGGAACAGGTTGCCCCCAGATGTTGTTGAGGCCCCATCCCTGGAGGTGTTCAAGGCCAGGCTGGACGAGGCCTTGGGCAACCTGGTGTGGTGGGAGGTGTCCCTGCCTATGGCAGGGGGGTTGGAACTCGATGATCTTCAAGGTCCTTTCCAACCTAAACCATTCTATGATTCTATGATATATTGAAGTATGTAGGATGGGGGTCTTTTTAAAATGTTTTTGAGAGATACTGAGCACTTAGATGAACTCTTGCTGTCTTTCTAATATAAAATGCTAATTTTATAAATGCACAAATATGTATTAGAAAAGCCCATCTTGACATACAAATTCAATTGTTATAAACTCAAGAGTTAGCCTCAAATGCACTGGATAAAATGCTTGTTTTGTGGAAGTCTTCTGTTATGGGGACCAACAATAAGAATACTTTCTGAGTTTAGTGAATGTGTGTGTGATTGAATATATATGATTATAGTAAGCATATTTTAATTATAGCGTTGACAATTTCACTTGTGTAATCTATTCACAGCAACAAAAAATCATTTAAGCATATACTTGATGCTTTGAGTTGTTTGATTTTTAAAGATCAGTAAAAGTAAAAATGAGTTGTTTGTTTAACTGTTATCTCTCTCTTTTCTTTCTTTTTTTTTTTCCAGTCACAAACTCGTAGAACTCCAAGTCTTTCAAGTCTTAACTCTCAAGATTCTAGTATTGAAATATCAAAGCTTACTGACAAGGTACAGGCAGAATACAGGGATGCATATAGAGAGTATATTGCTCAAATGTCACAGTTAGAAGGAGGTGCCAATTCTACTACAGTAAGCGGTAGGTCCTCCCCTCATAGCTCAAGTGCTTTCTATATGGGTCAGAGTACATCAGGAGGTTCCTTGCATTCCAGTTCAGAACAGGAGAAAGGAAAAGATGGTGAACAGAAACAAGATGATGGAAGAAAGTCCTTTTTGCTGAAGAGGAATGATGTTGATTACAGTACTTCAGGTGTTTCTACTAATGATGCATCTCCTTTGGATCCTATTACTGAAGAAGATGAAAAATCTGATCAGTCTGGTTCCAAGCTTCTCCCGGGAAAGAAGTCTTCGGAAAGAACAAGCATTTTCCAGGCTGCAGATTTAAAGCTTAAGGGAGTTACTCTCCGGTATCAGAAACTTCCAAGTGATGAAGATGAGTCAGGAACTGAGGAATCAGATAATACTCCACTTCTTAAGGAAGGTAAAGATAAGAAAGCAGATGGCAAAATAGAGAAGCAGCCTAAATCTCCAGAACATGGATCTGAACCTATTAGAACCTTCATCAAAGCAAAGGAGTATTTGACAGATGCCCTTTTGGATAAAAAAGATTCATCTGACTCTGGTGTAAGATCCAATGAAAGTTCTCCAAATCATTCCCTCCATAACGAAGGAGCAGATGATTCACAGCTTGAAAAGGCAAATCTCATTGAGCTTGAAGATGACAGTCACAGTGGAAAGAGAGGAATTCCACACAGCCTTAGCGGCCTTCAAGACCCAGCCGTGGTTCGCATGTCTATTTGCTCAGAAGATAAGAAAAGCCCTTCTGAAAGCAGCTTGATAGCAAGTAGCCCAGAAGAGAACTGGCCAGCTTGCCAGAAAGTCTATAATTTGAATAGAACCCCTAGTACAGTAACCTTAAATAATAACAGTGCTCCAAACAATCGAGCGAATCAAAATTTTGAAGAAACACAAGGTATCAGAGATTCATCTCAAATTATGCTGCACCCTGGCTCGGGTTCCAATTCAACTGCAGTTCAGAATGAGAACCTGAAGAGTGTCGCTCACAAGCGGAGCCAACGTTCAAGTTATACCAGGCTTTCAAAAGATTCATCGGAGCTTCACACTGTTGCGGCCTCAGAAGGGGCTGGATTTGGAGAAGAGAGAGAGAGTATCCTGTAGAAGCAGCCAGGCTAGAACAGAGTGTGCCCTTGAATTGTAGCTTGCTTGGAATTCTTTGTCAGTGTGTGGTTACATTAAGGTCTGTAGTTTAATCTTTCAATATTGTAATAGAAGGTCTAGATTATTTTCAATCATTTTCTTGGAGAGAAGAAATAATTTTTACAAGAAGCAAGTTACTTCAGACCTTCCCCATGTATAAAAGCAGTACTTGTCAGCACGGAAGACCAGTTCTTTGTTAAGACACTGTGCAAAGGTTTGGTCAGGGGCAGATGTTGCAGAAGTAAGTATGGTTTAATTATTAAAATTATGATGTGATTTTACTTTTCTGTTGGGATATGTATTACTTATCCCTTCTAAACATTCCAGTTAAATCTGCATACTTGCAAGTAAAGTTAAGACTGTGCATCTTTGCCATTTGATGTAAGAGATGCCAGAAGATTAAATATCACAACCTGTGACACCCTTATCAAACTTTGCATTAATTAGTGGATTAATGTGTGCAACATATATTACATATGTTGAAATTTGAGTGTTAAGATACCTGTTTGGCTATATGTACACTTTTACTCTGTATGTTCAGTAATTGCTGTTGACTTTGTGAACTTTGGGTAGAGTGGTGATAAGGTTTGTAAGGAACATTGTCTTGATGTGTCATTGGAATTGGCAGTTATTTATAAGGTAATACCTTATCATTGATTTAGCGGATCTATTATTTATTATAGGTACATAATTTTACAGTTGCTGATCTAAATCGATGCAACCACCTGAGCGAGTTACACTAAAATATTATATGGATAAAGAATGAGTGTGATGTCTGAACTTACGGAGTATCTGTTGCTGTGCGTGATCTTTCCTTGGTACAGTGTTTATCATTTGGTTATGGAAAGAAAAATAAGCAGTGTTTGCCATTTTAAAAATGATGCATACTTTTTGGAATCTTGTCAGAGCTGTATGCCAGCTTCTTTATTTCTGCAGTACAGTGTTTGAAGATTTTTACGTCATCTAAGTAATGTACCTGAATGTTATTGTAGCAAATACTTGTACTGTCCAGTGAAATCTGCATGTTTTTGAAGAACAATTGTTCAAAGTAGGCTCTTGTAGTACAAAGAATAAAAAATAAATTGGCATGTTGGGTTTGTGTCCAAATTTCTATTTATTGTGGTATTTTCTTTTTTCACTTGATAAAAATGTTACGTCCATGTTGTTTTCGTTAAAGTACTTCACGGATTTAATTGAAAAGAATGCATTAAACCAATATTGTTATTAATACAATACTAAATAAGCATAAAGTATAAAAATACATTTGATAAATGGAAGTACCAAAGCAGACATTTCTAAAGGAAGTGCCGTGAGCTGCAGAGATGTGGCCACCTCCCGCTAGTCCAAAGCAGTAATCCTGCTGTTTGTGGCAGTTAACATGTGCTGGGGAGTTCTGCGCAGATTTGTTTCTGTCCTAGTGCATCTCGAACCAGATGTCTCCAGCAGGACCATGTGAGCGTAGCCTTTGTTATCCAAATCAAGAGGATCCGTTTCTATACCAGAGTCAACAGAGAAAAACTGGCTTTATCTAGGCTCTTTGTATTTTCATTCCATGGGTGTCTCATACTTGCAGAACTGGAGATGTGATCTGTACATTTTTGGATTCTGTTAAATTGGTTTGTTATTTGATTGAATTAAAATTTACTCATCAGAGTGTTACAGAAGTACTGAAGACTTCTGTGCACATATCTTTATCTGTTTAAAAGATTATTAGTTTAACCAAAAAGCCTCCCAAAACAAAATAAGAATCCCCCCAAAGCCTGTGTAGCTTCATGATATTTTGCCGAATCTTTGGGAACAGTTTTTTGTTGTAGTACAATCCTATTAAAAAAAAAAACAAAAAAACAAAAACAAACAACAAAACATCACTCTGCTTTTTGATATTTTTGTCTTGTAAAAGCTTTTTACAGAAAGATACTTATAAGAATTGTTTTGTAAGAGAGGACAAGAAGTGTAGCCTTCTTCATTTAGGCATGTTCGCAGTATTGATGAAAGAGAGCAATTATTTCAAATCATTTTGTCTGTTAAAGCCCTCAAATAATCTAAATGGATGAACTTCGCATTTTCATATGGTTTTCAGATTTTCTTCTTCCTGAAAGTTTTATCCCTCAAGTCCTCATAAAATAGCAAAACTGGGATGAAATAGGTAGTTGTGTGGAGAGCTTTTCGTTGTTTCTGTCTTGTATTCATTTATACCAGTGTAATTGCTTACCATCACTAAGAAACAATAGTTAACAAGCAAAGCGTCTGTGACAGGGCTTAATGTAATACTTTCTGTGGGTATATAGATCCGTGCCCCGCATAAGATGCGGGTACCTAAGTCATTTCAGTTCCAAACAGGGGTTCAGTCCTGCTTCCTTTAACTGCATTATATAGTAATGCATGCTGTAGTTTATATAATCAGATGTGTTCATGGGCTTGTTATTTAATGTCTTCTTAGCAAAATTCTTAGAATCAGCAAAATACTAGTGCTTCATAGCCAGGACAGTATGCTACAAAAGCTGTTTGTTAATAGGACAGTAAATATAACTGACACTTAGAATCTACTTGCATAAAAGTAACTAGACAGAGCGCACTTTTCTTCTCCATTGAAGCATCTTTTAATTTTTTTTTTTTATACGGGTGTTCATAAGCAAACAGAAGAAAGTGTAGTACTCTGATAAAGGGAGAGAGGAAAAGGGGGAAGAGAGAAATGGAGTAGTTAATACAGCATAGTAGTAAGAAGTGTCTTTGAGTATGTACTAGATATATGCATTAGTTACTCTACACGTTTAATGAATTTTTCACACATAGAATATGAAAGAATAGCATTTGCAAGGATTAAAAATACACTGCAGTTTCATAGCTGAAGCTTGTTTTTTCTCTACCACAGTTGCTATGGTTACTAGCTTGCTTAGTTTGTTGCACCATTCTTGGAGTTAAGAAACCATAAACAATTTCCAGTGTTGAAATATTAAATGTTAGCTCTGTGACTTGTGGGAATCATGGAACCCAAGCGTTCCATGGAGAATGGATACAAATGAAGAGTATAAAACAATAAGACAACTGCAAACTTATTTCTGGTACTCACCACTTTCCAGAACTCTTATAATGATAGTTTATGTATCCACTCTAATTTTGGATGACTGAACGCTACAGGAACTTGAAACCGTGACTTCTTTGCCTAACTGAATCTGAAGAGCACGGTTTGGCTTGTCCTCTTGTTCTGATGCCTGCATGTTTGCATGGTAGGGTGAAAATAAATCGGTTTTGAAAGAAAAATTGGATGCAAGTAACATTCCAGGATTTATGTGAGACTCTTGCGGCTATTTCCCAGCTTTTTCCAGGGTTGCAGTTTATGAGGAAAGGGGAGAGGGAAATTCTTACATCCCACTTGTAAAACTTGCAACAAAATAATCGTCTAGTAAAGTTCTGGAAAAAGGTTTCCATTTTGTGCCTGTCCTGCTCAGCATGGGATATCTGATCACCCTGTATGACTTTGCCCATGCAGCAGAATATATATGTGGTGTTAGTAAGTTTTTAGTTCTTAGCTTTCTTAAGTTTTCTTTTCAAATACTGTGTTGGGTTTTTTTTCTTCTTCTCTTACTTTTTCTTTATATAATCTTTACAAAACTTTCCTGGGACAAATTTAGCATGGGTTTATACAGTACACTGAAAATAGGCAGTTTCTTCTGTGGTCTGGGATTCAGCTGTTCACTTCTGTCCACAGAATCCTCGAAGCCTGGTTTTACCTTTGCAGCTCTCGTGGGAAGCTTTCTGGACCTCACGGTAAGAATATGGGAAGTTCTTTGTATGGCCATGAGACGCACAGGCAGAGGATCCCAGTAGCATCTCTTGTCCGTAGTCCAGCATGTTGCACCCCATGGCCTTGATGCTACATAGCTTTATCATCTGTGGCAGGTTTATTTAATTTTCTAAATGCATTACTAAGAAATTGCCAAAGAAAATAATACCTGGATATTTAAGGTCTCTTAACTGAAAGCCACGGTTGTGGTAAAATAGAAGTGTTAATACCCAGTAGTGAATTTTCAGACATGAGAGAAATACAACGTGCTAATTAGTGTAAGATAAAGCCTGCTGTTAGGATTTTGGTCTTTTCTGTGCCAAATAATAGCTGTAGTGGGGAAAACTTGGAGCAAAATTCAAATTCCGGTTAAGCAGAGAAGACTGGAAAGACTGCTAACCTTATGCACTGTTTTCTGTTAGCCTTGTGCATTGTATTTCCTAGATTTTGGTTATCTTTATTAAGGCCCATTTAATCAATATAAGGGTGGGGTGGGCATAACTTTGCTTAGAAACTTTCTCCATGGGAATACAGAACAGTTTCATGAGTTTGACATTTTCTCAGATTTCTGAATTTCAACAAAAAGGAGAAAAAAAAACAACAGGGAAGTGGATGCTCAAAAATTTTAATAATACAAAGTATAAATAATATAAAACCATATCTCCAACAGAACAAGAATTTTCTAGATAATAAATGGCATATGGAGACCTATCAAAGTGTTACAAAGGTTATTTAACTATTTAACATCCAAATAACTTTCATTAAAGGTGTCTATCGTGCAAGATGAGTATGCAGTATGTTCTGCCCTTTGATTAACAAATGTGAAAGCAGGTTATAGACGCCAAAATGCAATTTAAAGCTGATGAAAAGCTGGTATTTTTTTGGCTGTAGTGTTTTTTGGGTTTTATTTCATTGATCTTATGCTTAGGTTGCTCCTGATTGCTTTGTTAAAGTCTTTGCATGGAATTCTCTATTAGAGGCGTGTATTCATTGCAGCTTAGCACAGCTTCTGGCAGTTCTTTTTGTGGTAAAACATACGACTAATGGTAGAGGAGGTTTTCTTCTTTTATTGAGCTTTGAGTTTTAACATTTGTATTTTCATTTGTGGGTCTGACTCCTGTGATGCACTTAGTATTTTACTTAAGTTTTGTTTTAGAAATTTATGCCCCATCTTCCAGAAAGACTCAGAGCTACAGGTTTTCCAGCAATGTTTTCTCAGTCATAAGTGATTTTAGTTCCTTAGTAAGACTGATACTTGCAACACCAAAAGTTTGGGCCTTAAAAAGTATTAAAAAGTTTTCTTTTTTTCCCCAAAGCATGTTTTGTTATGATAGTGACACTGGATAAACTTGTAAAAGAAATGCTGTTGGCCAATTTCCTTCTCTTAGTTTATCATATCTTAGAGTCACCTTCTTCTAAAGTGGAAGGAAAAAACAACCACCTTGGAATATTTTAGAAGATGGTCTTTTGGAGGGAAAAAAAAATATCTCAACACAACCTCTCACCTATTTTATGTAATAAAAGGTTGTATTTGAGCATTAGTGTGTATTTCTTTTAAAGATGGGATTCTAGCAACAGGGCATACTTCTTGTTATGTGAGTTCTTACTGTTGCCACTACGTAGCACAGGGTTCTTTGCTTCTTACAGAAGTAACGTGGGTTGCAGAATTATCTTTGTAAGTAAACCAGTGTCTCTGTATCCTTACTTCAGTACAACATGTTTATCATTTCTGAAAGAGAAGGGGAGGAGAGGAATAACAGTGGTCCATTATAAGATATGTGTGTCCAGGATTTCTCATGACAGAAAAGAAAAGAACAAAGTTTGAATAGTTTGTGTGTGTCCCTGGAACCTAGAAATAAAAACTCAGGCATAAAATACTGACTGTGGGGAACAGTAAAACTAAAATGGAAAATCTGTGATGCCTTACTGCCTTTCCTCGCTAATTAAACTACAGAGGAGAAATCAGCAGAGATTTCACTTTTTTGGTTTTTTTAATATTTCTCTCTTCTGAAATAATGTGATGGTTTGTGCTTGGCTACAGGCAATACATATTCTTGAATCTGTTTACATATCCTGGCACCTTCAAATCTTTCTGCATATGCCATAGTACTTCTCTTCAGCTTTTTCATCATAACCTCAGAACTGCTGTACACTGCAATTTTTTCCCACTTCAGCAATGGCAGAAAATGCTCTTCTCCTGTGGTGGTGTTTTTTGCTTGGATGGGCGTTTTTGTTTGGTGGGTTTTTTTTTACCCTAGGAAGGTTTTACCACCTAGGTAGGGTCTAGGTTCTACAAACAAATTTTTCCCTCACTTCTCTCCATCCTCTTCCTCATGTCCTGGAAAATTCACAGGATATACGTAGCCACAGTCCACAAAACTGGTTTTAAAATACATTTTATCTCATATCTTTGCTGTGGACAGTAATGGACACGTCTGGAAAAAAGTGCACTAGTTTATGTCTGCCAATGGAAAGAACCTTCAATCTTTATTTATTGGGGGGAAAATCTGCTTCTTGGTTTCCTTACAGGTATTCCTGATAAATAATTAGGCAATGCTTGCTGATCAGATAAGCACAGTTTTCAGCTTATCTGCTTTGTAAGTAGTTAAGATTCTAGAAGGACTTTAGGGCTGCACTCAGGAAGGCTTTGTTTTCTTCATGGATCTCTGTAAGTTATGCTTGATGCTGCAGGTCTGAATGGCATTGCAAATAATGTAATGTACAGGACATTTTAGCTCTTGCTTTGAAGTAATCTGAAGACAGACAAATTTTGAAGACTTGTGTTCATGAGTGTCAATCTAGCGTGCCAGGATTTATGAAGTTCTACATTTGTTTAAAGACTCAAGAGCCAGCCTTTGGTGTTCAGGTATTTTTACTCTGACAGATAAAAAGAAATCTTGATTTTTTCATTTTCTGTAAAAGACAAATTCTCAAACCATAAGCCTATTTAACCTCAGGACATATTTACATGTTTTGAATATAAAGGAGGGTTTAGAGGTTTTGTTGTTCCTGGATGCCTTCTGGTCTTAATTTTCAACATCATCTTTTCAGTAGCTCCTTTCAAGGTGTGACGAGGAACCATGAATAATTTCCTGTTTTCACCATCTGTGCTACCTTCTGCCTCTCTTCCATCTGATGATAGACTAGCTCAGCTTCATCAGATCTTTTTATATGCTAATATGAACCAGAGTCTTTAATTTTGTAGTCCATGACTACAGTGTTCAATAGTTATGTTTGGGTTTTTTTGTCCCACAGTCTTCACATCAACTTTCAGGCCTCTTTATACAGTAAATTCTTTAAGCACCTGGTAGGTTCTTTGCAATACTGCAGCCCGTAGAACTCATTTTTCTGCATTTACAGTACATACACATTACTTCCAAACAGAAAGTACAATGGTGATTCATCCTAGACAACTGACAACACCAAAGTGTTGTGTTGTATTGATGTATAATGTGGTACAAGGTCTACTTCTCACAGTCCAGAGGTACTTGGTTTTGATGTCTTAAACACCATATTCCTCTGCCCATTTCCCTCCTGAGTGCTTTAATATGTGGTGGATGACTTGAGTCATGAGTGGGAACAGAATCTTAATTTTTCTGTCCTGATTTTGTGTGCATATATATATATCTCCTGATTTATTTCAGTACATACCTTTTCTCTTTAATGTAAGAAGTAGAGCTTTCTGTTCCTAAGATGTCCTTAACCTTAATCCATGTTCAGTATGTTCCCAGGTCTATGATCAGAAATTCAGTATGCACATTCCTGGGATTTCTTACATCACGTTGCCAGAATTTTTTGCTCTGTCAGTAACAAAGCTCAAAATAACATCTCTTTCTGATCTCTTATCTGATAAACAATTCTTTACCTGTCCTAGTCTGCTCAGCCTTCCTGTTTTGATGTGAATACTGGATGTCTGTCAGTACTGATGTTCCTATGCTATGGGAGAGATCCTTATCAAGAGCATAAAGGGCACTGTGAGAGAATTATCTACAAAGCTGCCTGTCTGTTCTCTCTCTTGGCTGAAGGTCCAGTCTTTGGACTTTCTACTGGAGCTAAAGAAGCTCAGCCATCCCATAGTTTGCTCCACATTCACTTGCCAAAGTTATCTTGGTGCGCCAGCTGCGCATGTTCATTCAATGTTCTCAAAGGTTATCTAGGTTTAATTAAATTGTCTGCAGTGTGGAAGACCAACGGGAACAAACCGGGTAATGATCAGGGCTAGGACTGCAGGACAGAACCTTGGTGGAGTTTACAAGATTGCCATTCATGATCGGGTTTCTTTTCAGATTGTAACATTGTTCAGGAGAGCAGGTAAAATTCACACTTGGGGCTCTCTCTGCCACTTCCACTTTTTTGGATAAAGCATCCACGAAGTCCTATAGCTTCCCCTCTTCCCAAGTGATTCTATTTTAACTAGGGAATGTAATTTTCATGTAACCTCCCATACTTAGGCCATTCTTCCATGAACAGAAGCCAACAGACTTTGAGCTGACATTCAGCAAGAGTTACACCATCACACATGTCTAGGAGTTAACACTAAGCTTATAAGATTGATCTATCAGTCTGAGTGTGAGGACTCGGACACCCCTTTCCAGGTCACTGAGAGTAATGCATGGAGATGTTTAAATACACATTTAAAAATGGAGAAAAAAACCCTATTCATAGGTAAGCCTTTCTGGAAACTATGCAGTTCTGTAGTGGAGCCAGGGCTGAGATGACACAGCACCCATATCTCAGGTATGAGCTGAGGATGTGGTATGAACGCATGCTGTGGATAGTGCAAATGTTGAAAATTCTTAACTGCTTGGGCACATCTGCAATAACAATAGGAATATGTAAATGAACAACACTTCTAAGAAAGTAATTCACTGCTAAAGAAAAGAGATTTCAGAAAAATATTACTGAAGGTAGTCATTAAAATCTTCCAAATTTATGCTGTGTAGCACTGAAATTTATGCGATTCAGATATCTTAGAATTATTTGGTTTTGAAAATACTCTTAAGAAAACATTATCAAAATGCATTCACATTTAGCTATTGTAAGGTTTTCTGTTTAATGCTCTCTGAAGAAAACCAGACAGAAACAGAAAAATAATTCAAGATCCGTTGACTCCACATAAATGTTTGGCTTAAGGACAGCGCCTAGGGCGTTACCTCTGAATACATTTTTCTTCTCTCCAATTATCTTACAAAGCTGAATTATGCAAGGAATTGTGTAATCCTAAGAAATGAATAATTACTAAAAAAAGAAAACTTTTGAGATCAGAAATAGGAGGTTCTGAACACTTAGACCTGTCCAGCATACCAACAGTTTTTTGTCTAGATAGCAATTTAAGCATATTTGTTTTTCTTTCAATGCCTGGCTCAAATCAGTATGGCCTAGCTCTGCTTCCTGTTGAAGCTAAGGATCCAGTAAAAACAATCTATAAACCATGATCAGTTTTCTTGGAAAAAAGGAGAGACAGCTGTATCATGGAGATACAGCTATTAGGAGGCTACCTGGAACTATATTTAAGGGAAAAAGGGAGGGCCTGGGGAATTCCAAGTCATCTTTACTTTGATATCTGCAAGAACTTTATTCATCAAGCTTTTATTACTCATCAGGTTTTAAACTTCAACTATGAAAATCAATATGGAGTTTTCAGGAACGATCCTTATCAAATTGCTCTAATTTCTTCCTTTGTCTGAGTAACTGTCCTGCAGAAGATGGATACAGCTGATGCGGTATGTTTGATTTCAGTGAGACTTCTATCATTGAAGCTTAAGCAAATCATGCAATGAAGTGAAAGACGAAAAGGTAGACTTGGAGTGATTCTGTTATTCTGTTACCAGTTATTTCATGTCAAAGTAGGGTTATGTGAGGGTCTGGTCCATTTTTATTCAGTATTTTTATTAGCAACCTTATTGGTGGAATTTCAAAGTTTACTCTTGTCTGAACCTGCCTTATCCTGAAGGACAAAATAACTTGATACATAGACGACTGTAAATTAACACAATGTAATTCAGTAAAGGCAAGTATAAAGTATTGCACTTACAAAAGTGAAATCAAATGCACAAATATAAAATGGAGTATAACCCACTGAAATACTGCAGAAGACAATGGGGCTTTAGCATAGCTAGTAAACCAGTACTAAGCTAACAAGGTAAGTGATACTGTTGAAGGTAGAGGGAAGAAAAGGAAATCCCTGAGGGGTGTATTAATAGGAGTATCATACAGTCCAGGAGAGGTATGCCCTGCTGCTGAAGGTGTACTGTGTTCAGACCTGAGCAGCTTTAATAAGCAACTGGAGGAGAATGGCAAAAACATTTAGAAAACATGACTTCCAGGTAAGTAATATCGAAAGAGTTGGATTTGTTGAGTTTAAAAGAAGGCAGGCTGAATGGACATAATCCCTTGATATGTAAAGTATTGTTACAGAAAGATTATAAGAAGCTCCATCAGTGGAGCACAAAGTAATCAGCTTCTAATTTGTAGTGGAAAAAAAACAATGTTCTGAAAATAAAAACTTTCTAATAAATTAATATCAGTGTTACCCAAGGAAGTTGTGGAATTTCATTCACTGGGAGTGCTTCAGAATAATGTAAGTGAACAAGAAGAATCATAAGATAACCTGTCACTCTGGTTTGCACTTTTTGGTTTTACAAAGCAAAATGCCTGGAAGTTTGTTTCAAGCAGCAGCTGTCACTGCTTTCACCACCGATGGGACTCCCAAAAGAACAAGCATGTGCCAAACTATTTGTTTTCCTGGGAAATTCACTGATGGAGAAGGCCTGGGTGTAAATACCTGTGAAAGAGCAAGAGTTGCAGAATTCCCCCTCAGAAAGGCAGAAATAAAAGTTCGAATGCAAAAGGTCACACTTAAAATCTGTACTGTGAAATAAAAAGTGCAAGGGGACACAAAGCTGGTTGGAGGCAAAGAGGCAGTGACAATACCAGGGGAAACCCCTGACCATTCCAGTTATATGGGATACAGTGGTTGCCAGCTCAAACAGAGGAGCAAACCTGTGGTGTTCCCCAGGGCTCAGTACTGGGCCCAGTTCTCTTTAATATCTTTATCAATGATCTGGATGAGGGGATCAAGTGCACCCTCAGTAAGTTTGCAGACAACACCAAGTTGGGCAGGAGTGTTGATCTGCTTGAGGGTAGGAAGGGTCTACAGAGGGATCTGGACAGGCTGCATCGATGGGCTGAGGCCAATGGTATGAGGTCCCACAAGACCAAGTGCCGGGTCCTGCACTTGGGTCTCAACAACCCCATGCAGTGCTGCAGGCTTGGGGAAGAGTGGCTGGAAAACTGCCTGGTGGAAAAGGACCTGGGGGTGTTGGTTGACAGCTGGCTGAATATGAGCCAGCAGTGTGCCCAAGTGGCCAAGAAGGCCAACAGCATCCTGGTGTGTATCAGGAATAGTGTGGTGAGCAGGACTAGGGAAGTGATTGTCCCCCTGTACTTGGCACTGGTGAGGCCAGACATCAAAAACTGTGTTCGGTTTTGGGCTCCTCACTACAAGAAAGACATTGAGGCACTGGAGTGTGTCCAGAGAAGGGCAACAACGCTGGTGAAGGGTCTTGAGCATAAGTCCTATGAGGAGCAGCTGAGGGAACTGGGGTTGTTTAGCCTGGAGAAAAGGAGGCTCCGGGGAGACCTTATCGCTCCCTACAACTATGTGAAAGGAGGTTGTAGAGAGGTGAGGGTTGGTCTCTTCTCCCAAGTAATAAGCAATAGGACAAGAGTTGCACCAGGGTAGGTTTAGATTGGATATTATGAAAAAAAATTTCACTGAAAGGGCTGTCGAGCATTGGAACAGGCTGCCCAGGGAAGTGGCTGAATTACCATCCCTGGAGGTATTTAAAAGGTGTGTAGATGTGGGACATGGTTTAGTGGTGGTTTTGGCAGTGTTAGGTTAATGGTTGGACTCAATGATCTTAAAGCTCCCTTCTAACCTAAACGATTCTATGATTTTTATATTTTGCATATCACATGAATAGCTTCTTGTTCATGCCTTTGATGGCCAGGCTTCCAAGTCACAAGTGTGATTCCTGTATTTTGCACAGTGACCTTACACCCGGCCTATCTTCATGTTGGATTTTTGCTTCCATGTTACAGTGTTATTGACATCAGTATTTAAATGTATGCATCTTGGAAGAATCCAAGTAAAATGGTTTGGTGTTTACTTTTTAACTTTAAGGAATTCAACTTTAAGGAATTTTGCATTTCAGTGCCCTTTCTCTCCTTTGTCACAGCATCATTCAGACTTGTTTTAATTGTCTCTTCACTGGTTACATTATGTTGTTCAGTTCCTCAAAAGTCTGCTAAAATTAAGTCATCTTTATACTATTGTAGGATGGTAAGAACGGGGAGATAATGTGTATCTAACGTGCTTGTTTAAGCAAAATGCAATTTACATAAAATCATGTTACCTGATCTACATTCAGGCCCGAAGAAATGGCTTTTCCTTACACAGAGATGTGTGGGTGCCCAGTGCTTACACTTTTTCCCTGGCTCTTTTTTTACGTAGTAACATAAGCAAAACTAGGGCTTGCATCTACATTAACACTTCCAGCAGGGTAAGGACCATTCTTTGGCCTATTGTGATGGAATCTTTCCTGTTGATACTGATACCCTCTCTTTAAAACATGGTACTAAAACTAGTGGATACTCTGGGAGGGTTCTATGCCTTGTAACTCCCAATTGGTGGCTGGTAATTGTTTGAGTGTGTGGCAGGTACAATTTCACATGATAAATGACCAATTTTAATGCCCAAGAATGTTGCTGCCATTGATTAGTGTTACCAGGTAGCCCAGCATCATACCATTTTGGACATGCTGGTTCATAAGAATTCCCAAGAGAGAGAACCAAATTTCTCATTTTTAAAGATGCATAGAAACACGAAGGAGTGAAATGACTTGCAGAGGTCACATACAAAGTCTGTGGGAAATTGGGGCTAAGAGCTATGTCTCGTAACTCCCAGTTCAAAGTCTTAACCACCAGATCGTTATTTTCCCCCACATCAGTGAAGCCCTGTTTCATCACCTTCAACAGCTGATAAATTACTTGTTTGAGCTGCTTAAACACCAGAACTTTGAAGGGAAAGGTAAGAAGTGTTTGTAGCTTTTAAGTGTTTTCACGGACACCTTAAATCATTCACCAACTTTATAGGCATCAAATAAAATGGACTTTCTTTCCTGACTTGTAATTAAGTGCTTAAGAAATGTGTGGAAGCCATCAATTGATGAAAAAACTTAAAAATACATTTCAGCAATAGTTCAGAGACTAAGAGATAGTAAACTAGTACTTTTTAAACTTGAAATTGATTACATTTATAAAGCTTTTTTTTTTCTCTCCAGGAAACTGAAGAATGTCTATAAATGCCTGCTTGGTGAAATACTTAAGAGTACATGAAATACTTAGTTACTTAAAGAGGCATCTCTATCTGAAGACAAGTGTTCTTTTTTGAGACCTTTTTCTGTTACGACTCACATCAAATTGCCACAGTTACCTTACATTTACCTTTAGGTCCTACATTTCAATGTGACAGTGTCTCAAAGATAAGGACAGATAATAGTTCCAGGTTTACCTCCACTGAAGCCCTCCAGCATTTGCTTTTTGGGTATGTCTATACTGTAGTCTGATGGCATTAGATCAGCTCATGCAGATGAGTATGACTGAACCGGCTGTCTGAAGCACCAAGAGCAGTCAGCTTGTGAAGATTTAGATGTCAGTACGGCCTCGTATGTTTTCCATGGCCGTCTCCTACATTGAAGTCTGTACTGAACAATCTTCTCTGGTGTTGGTACCCAACCTAACAGGATGAAAGCTTGCTTAGGCTCATCTTCACATACCGCAGGCGTGCTTCCCAGTTGTACTACAGGTGAATCCTTTTTCAGGTTTGGAAAAATGCTGCATCTTCATATCCACTCCGCTAACCTTTGGGTTGCTGCGTGAGTTAATCCCCTCCCCCCCCCAGTAGCATTATAGGGTTGTTTTTCCTTTGTAAAGCTGAAAATTGTATATCGAAAGAAATTGCCGTTATTGTTTCTTAGTGAACGACTTTCATTGGCAAATCTGATTGATAGAGAAATTTAGATCACAGAACTCCTGGTTTTAGTGTCAGTCCTCTTTTCCTCTCTTGTCATTTACTGAACTTTGCTCATCATGTCTGTTATTTTTTGATATAATAGTCCCTTTTATCCTTTGCATATAGATCTGGAGGGAAAAAAACACACTTTTTATTCTGTATTTAAACAATATAAAAAAATCTCCTGATTACTTATTTATATACACATTTATTGCTAAACCACTGAAATCATATGTGAGGTCATGGCTGTTATAAATACATTGAATTTCATCAGAAATAAGACTATTCAATGAACCTGAATACGCAATCTAAAAAAAAAAATACATTGTCAAAGTTGACCTATTTTTTTTTCCTCTCCCTGTTTTAAGTGAATTACATGCTTCCTATGATATTTTGTTGTTACAGTATGCTTGGTGGAAATTGAGTTACTGAAGATGATTCATTCATAGTTTTCCTAGCAAATGAACCTGCAAAAAGAAGATTTTAAGAAATACTTTTACAGGTAATTATCTTATTTTTCCTTAAAAAAAAAAAATGTTAAATTTGGTCAATTATGTCAGGCATAAGAATCAAGGGCTAAAATCCCAATTTATCTTCCATAGGCTATACAGTGTGAATAATCTACAAAATGGAAAAAAAAAATAATTTACATTCTGATTGAGGTTCAAGGCCAGCTGGAACTATTATTTTATATTTGTGAATACTGTGGAATTACAATTGGGGTTTTTTTAGCTCTTTGTTAAAATTCTTCAATGAGGCTGGAGGATAAATCTGTCCATCCCCTTCCTTACTTCACAGGACAAGTAAGTTTTCTGTGATTCCATATCTTTGTTCTAATCTCTCTGATTCTTTTCTAGTAGAATTTTTGACTGCACTCACTTTTGACATTGTAAAAATACTTTCTTCTGTTCTGCCTCTTTCTTACCTGGACAGTTCTTCTGTGTCCCATTCATTGTATTTTCCACTTTTTCATTACCTGTGATTCTTTGCATAAAATCTGCTTTTTTTCCCTTCCCCTGGCAGAATCATGGTGATTTTCTTGGGGGGTGGACACGGACACACACACAGAGGGGATGGACAGACAACACAATATCACTCATTCTTTCTGTCCTGTTTACCCATCTTGTCTCGTTCTTCCGCTTCTAGTCACATTTCCGTTGTTTTGTCACAGGTTGTTGCCACTTCGCATTTTCCAGTGGAACTCCAATAAATCTTAACGTACTTGATTGATTCATTTTCTCAGTCTTATGTCTGGCTTCTGAGTTTCTTTTTCCATTTTAAAAATTTCAGTTATTTTTAGGCTCATAACTCACAAATCTGCTTTCATAGTCCACGGATATGCTTAGTCTGTCATAGTCCACGGATATGTTTCTGCCTTTGGATATCCCTCTGCAAGTGCTTCCTTTCCCCTCGCAAGTCCTGTTCATCCACCTATCTTTTATCTTTTTGGACAAAATTGCTGACCTCAGAGTCCCCTAAAATACTAATAAAAATAGTAGTAAGTACTCAAAGCTGCCAAAAAATTACATACCATTCAATATTTGTGACAATCTGGTTCAGATTTTCACATGATGAGAATTTTCGTCATGCTGTCAATAAACCGCTAACTGTATGTTGCAAGTGGTATGTACATAACATACATAGTTTTTATTTATATATTTATTAGAAAGGTCCAAACTTGTAAACAATTAAGGTTTTTTTTTTCCTCTAAGCATGGCATTTTCTATAAATTAGACTTTGATTAGAGGGATAGAAAGATTCTTCGGTAGGTGAGTGAATCAAATGAATTGAGGCAAAAAGCTCAATTTCCAAGGAATTCTTAAAATTTTTGAATGACTGAAGAAGCAGATTTATAGTGGAATTTAGAAATTTAATTTTATAGGTACTGTGAAGTTTTAATACTTACAGGATGAGGTCCAACCAACACTTCAAGCTTTTTCTGGAAGAGTGGTGAAAGCAATGACGGGATAATCCAAGCAAAATGCGAATCAGTAAGGATTAGTAAACAGCATGTGTCCACATGTGTAGCACCTTAGTTCCTATCTGTTGGGTGGAAACATTCATGAGCAGTAAAACAGCTTTTTAAACAAGAGCAAGACTGAGTTTATAGATTTGGTGTGTATTTTACTCAGCCTTCTAACTGTTACATCCTTTGAAAAGTACTAATGGGAGGTTTACCTAATCTGTTTTACACAAACGTTTTAATTAAAAAAGCAAACCTCTAGCAGGGGCATGGTTTTTTCATATACTTATGAGCAGAAATACAGCAGCACAAGTGAGATACTTTTCCAAAAAGTTGTGAAATGTAGCTTAACTTTTTTTTTTCCCCCCGAAATAACCTTACCATCACTTTATTCCTGTCTATTAACTCATGTTGAAAATGAATCTGAACTTAGAAAAATATTTACACGTTCATATTCTTTTTCTTTTGCATACTCTTGCTCTGGGAGCAGATCTCTCCTACCCTTAACAGATTGAAGATGAGTATCTTCTGCCATCTTCCACATCTCTTATAGTTAACCTCCAGTGTAATGATGTCCATGAGTAACATTTTCTCCCATTTCCAAAGAGCTAAGTCTCTGTGCCTTTCTGGTACTGTTAGAAGCTTATGTCTTTTCTAGAGTGCACTAATGTGTAACAGCTAGGCATGAAGCTACTGGTCTGAACATGGCAGAGATCTCAGCACCAGTGTCTGTTGTGAGTACAAGCTCTCCTGTATTCTCTGCTCTCTACATCGGTTTCCAGTAGACTTAATCACATTCCCTCTCTTCGAGTACTGCACAAATTTCTAGATCATGTAGAGCTTGTGGGTGAGCATGAGGTTCACAGAAAATATGGCTGAAGGACACTTCCAGAGGTTGTCTAGTACATTGCATTTCCTTGGGGTGCTGGTATCAGATGTAGCGAAACCAACTCAGTTCTGTGGGGCATAAGAAACTTTTCTGTTTGAGCGAGATGGTCGGTCTGGGCAGGTGGCTGGGCTCTCTACTGCAGGTGAAAGAAACTTGCCCAAGACTGAAAACACAAACTTCAACCTCAATGCTTCTTTAAGGCATACGCTGCTTTTGATCTTGCCCAGTCTAATATGCAGGAGATACTTAGTCTTACATTATCTCTGTCCTCCCCTTTTCTTCCTGCCTGCTCTCTCCCCCTTCAGAGTCCTGCACCTCTTCTCAGGATGAGAAAAAAATAAGATGACAGGCATAACTCAGGTAGGCTATTCAAGTTCTGTATTGACAAACAGTACAACAAAGTGAATCTACATGCCAAAAATATCAGGAAGGCTTTTCTCAGAGAACACGAGATGCTGAAAGTACATGGAGGAAGTATCATCTAACGCTGGTCTTACACCCTTCCCTAGGTATTGGCTACTGCAGATGTCAGGGAGAGGGCTCCTCCATGAGGTGGGCTTCAATGAGGCAACACTGCTGGTCCTGTCTCTGCTCAAATGCAAGACAGTAAGTATCAAAATAACTTGTTCTTTTCCAAATGAAAGAGAAATACAGCAGATTTACAGTCTAGTTCGGTTAAAAAAAAAAAACAACAAAAAACAAACAAACAAAAAAGATTTGTGTGAGCTTTTGAAGTTCTGCCATCAGTAGTGAAACATAAGAGCTGGCTCAAGCTCATACTTTTAAGTAGAAATACCTGATCTATTCATAAAACTGTTCGCCACAGACATGGTGTAATTTGTGGGGATATTTACTTGCCAAAAAGAGTACGTTGTTATAATTTCCAGTGATGTAGTTTAATTGTTTCAAATCTGGATAGGTCCTGATAGGTCCTGTAACTTCATATAATGTTGTATTATCTATTCATTCATCACATTCTTGTGAGGACAGCCAGCAAGTAAAGGGCTGTCTTCTAGAGCAGCTAGCAGCTCTAAGTCCACTGCAGGATTTTCTGTGCACTTCATTTTTCTCAGTCTGGCCCTACTTACAGTCTTTGCCCTGTGTCCCCTCATTTTTAATGTTTTTTCAAGGCAAGCAACCAACTGAAATATGAATTCCTCTGAGTTGCTATGACTGACTCCAAAAGTAATTGCATTTGTTTGTTTCCTCTTTTGTTTCCTTCTTTGATTTACTTTAGCAAGTGGCTCACACAATCAGTGACTATTGCTGTGCAATATAAGCTTTGTTTTATTGAAATAGTGTTTGCATTTGGCTCTTCCACTTCAGAATTGTGGTAACTTAGATGGCTGTTCTAGAGAGGAAAATGGTAATGTGGATAAAACAAATTGGATTTCAAAGATCAAACATTTTCATTTCTCTGTAGAATCAGAAAATACTGATCCTTTTGCAAAACAGTAGTTTTAAAGAGTACATTTGGGAAAACCTTCTTCTGAACAAAATTCAATACCAGCGTTTATGTAGTTTACTCAATCTTTTGTCCAGCAACAGTTGCATTCTGTTATCCCTCTGCCTTACAGCTTCCAGTAAAAGCTTCATAAATAATTTCTTGTTGCATGTAAGTGAGCAAGGACAGTGGTAAACAGGAAGAGATGCTTACTCACAAATACAATAATTCTCATTAGTAAATTATTTTATATCTTTTCCACAATTGCATGAATTGATCCAGACTGCAAAATGGTGTCTAAGAGAATCCTTAACACATACAAGATTGTTTAGAGAATGTGTTTTACTTTCCAGAGTGAAATACAGAATAGTGCTAATCAAATGGTGCTTTTCCCATAACAGCATGAGCGAAGTATTTACTATTTTAATGCAACTTTTTCTTCAGATTTTTACAAACCGCTTTACTTCTTAGGCATAAAATTCCCAGCTAGCAGAGCTGAATTAGTTAGAACATCATTTCCCAGATGCAACTACAAAATGTGATTTTTAAATAATCCACGGAAGACCAGTGCTCTGATTGTTGTTCCTAAAATGTAGAGTAGAGTGATTTTACCCCTTTAAAAAACCCGTCTGTGCTTTGCATGCAGGCAGCGGGAGCGGCGGCTGCTGTGCCGGCCCGGGCCGGCGGGTGGCAGTGGCCATCCATCCATCCGTCCATCCGTCCGTCCACTCGCCCGCGCTGCCCCGGCCCCGCCGAGCGAGAGCGGCCGCAGAGGAGGCAGCTCGGAGGTACCCGCTGTTGTTAGCTTGGCGTCAGCGTTCTCCGTAATATTTTTGTCAAAATATTGGCACTGGTTCTTTAAGTGGCTTATGAATATTTTTGGTGCAATAGGCACAATGCTGTTTTCCCAGGAGAGAGCAAACAAAACCCAGAGGTCTGCTCTCTGTTTCCCTTACCTGGTGATGGACTGGAGGAGCTCCTACCACCCATGTGTGTGAGACGGACAATTTCTGAGCTGCTGTAATATGTATATCACCAGCAGTGCATTACATGCTTTATCATACAAAGATCTTCCCTGAAAATCCAAATGAGACATTTCAGTGCATGTTCACAGCTTGGGCTGGTCCGTGTGTTGTTAGGGGCAATACACAACCAAAGCCAGGTTTGGAAACCTCTCTTCTAGAGGGGAGAGTCCTCTTCAGTCTCTTGTCGGATCCTTTTCTTTTTTTCCCCCTGTGTCTATAGGTGCATTTGCAACGTTCATGCATGGTCTACTTGCAAAGATTTTAGTGTTTAAATATGATTGTTGCCAAAACTATTTTGCTATCACATAGTTGAGCATGGGTCCTCTCGATGTAGTGCGTTTGGCTACTGGGTTAACGGGACCGTTGGCAACAGCTGTGTGCAGAGACAGAGTAAATGGGCCAGGGAAAGTAGTGAAAATTTCACAAATTTTTCTAATGTATTCTGGAGAGACAATGACAATGCTATAGAATAAAGAAATCCCGCATCTTCAAGGAAACTGCAAGAATTAATGTTAAGGCTTTGGGCACTCAGCTTTGACCTTGCTGTTTATCTTTGAACGACAAAATCTTAAGAACAAAGCCAAAGCGCGGCTCTCTAAGCAGAGCACCTAGCTTAAGCCCCTAGTTCTGATCACAGGAATGCATTGTCGAGACGATGAACTAGTTAATCCTGAAAGAGGAAAAAAAAATTCTTCCTTTCTTAATTTACATTTTTTAAAACATGTTTGTTTGTTTTCCTGCTCGGCTCCCCACGCCTTGTAAATTGTGAATTTCTCTTTTGGCTATGCATGATAAGGAAATTGGTTTCATTCTACAAGTGTGTTAATCGTCCTGTAGCTTAAAAATATCAAAGTGCAAACGCCTTAGTTTCTAAAGGGGTTGATCTTAAAATAATTACAATGCTCTGACTGTTGCAGCTCTTTAATTTCATAAACTGAACCGTGGGTTTAAAGTGATGCTTACTGTGGTCTCACCCTAAAATGAACAATAGGGTGAAAAATTAGTTTTGAGGGAGAAGTTGGGTGGCGATTACGTTAGGTTGTTACTGGTTTGGAAGGACAAAGATCTCAATTCTGTCATTAAAGCCCCGAACCTGCTAGCGTTCACTTAGGTAAAGTATACACGAAAGGGAGTATTTTAGAGACTGAGGTGTGCTGATTTGCGGCGATGAAATATTTTACTACTGGGCCGTCAGGGTTAAACGTTCATTGCACGAAGTTGGAAAGAGCTGATCGTGCGTGCCGGGTGTTGAGACAGTAGCGAGGGTTGGCCACAGGAGGCACAGCCAGTGCACGCTGCCTGCAGAGATTTCTCTAATCTCTGCTGGGCTGGGGGGGCACGCTGAGAAGCAGTAGATCAGCTCTGTCCTGAGTGTGTGTGTGTGTGTATGTGTGTGTCGTGTCCCTCCCCCCCGCCTCCCAGCTTTTGCTAACCCTTCTTGTCTTCTGATGGCATTGATCCTCTGAGAGGGTGCGCTCCTGCTTGGGCAGGGCAGCTCCTGCATTAAGAGATCAGAGCTGGCTTTCTCCCAGCCTACGTGAATGGATTTGGTGTCAAGGGCACAGAAAGGCAGCTGCTGCTGCCCCGCAGCACCACCCACCCACCTGTTTGCTGGTGAAAGTATTACCGGCCCCCAGGTGAAGCTCCTGCCTCTCACTCTCAAAGTCCCCAGAGCACACAAACCCTAAACGTGCTCCCTCGGGCCCAAACGCGCAGTGCCTGCCAGGGAGCTGTACTTACCCCCCAGCATCAGTGAAGTTTCCTTCATTCCTATTGCAAGTGATTCTCTCCAATTCATATGTAGGACTCAAAACCTAACTTCCCATTTTAGGCAAGTTTGTAAGTGAGCTTAAATTAGAATGTCATCTGATAAAGCACGGTTCCTGCATCCACTGTCTTATGACAACCAAAGAGCTCTAATGAGCAGCAGTAGTTACACTGGATGCATAGGGTAAGAGTCCCTTGAATATGTAAGGGATGTTGCATAGCTTCTGAGGGCAAAAGAGAAAGAAGAAACTGTTACTGGCTTTCAGGAATTTAGACTCTGATTTCAAACTTAATTCAATTCTTATGGAGAAAGAGTCCCTTTAGGAGCAGCCAAAGTTTAATCAGTAACACAACAGCGATTTAGCTCAATTCTCAGTATCTTAGTCATACGCAGAAGCTGCTGCAACTGATTAGAAACCCTATTTCATTGAAATATTGCATAGAAGCATGAAAATTCCAGTGTGGAAAGGCAACAGTCACTTCATCATTCTAGATCCCATGTTAACGCATCACCAACTCTCACATTCAAAGCCTTTTTAGAGAAATTTAATAGTTGGGGGACTAATAACCACCCACAACCCTTAATTCTGACTGATTATTCTAAACACAAATTAACAGATCCGGGCCATTACTGAATCATCCATAGGGGTGGGAGGGGAAAAAAAAAAAAAGGCAGTACTCTATGGGACTGTCTCAGGATTAACTGCTTTTGTTTATGTTTCCAAACACTTTGTCAATAGCATCCCCTCTGTAATAAATCACTTTTTTCCTTCCTTTCACACTGTTCAGAGGCAGATCACGTACAAGTTTGGAATATACACTCAAATAAGATTTTCAAAGTTACAAGACTTATTATTCACTTCAGGTAATTTTATTCTTTATATTATCTACATATTTGAATTTTTACTTGGTAAAGCCATAACAGTGTATAAGTATTTAAAAAAAAAAAACAAAACAATGGAACAACAATAATCAAAGCCAGCAAACAGTTGGTCCCCAAAGAACAAAAGCAAGCAATCAGTTCAATAAACACACTTGATTTATTTTGTATAAAAAGGGTTAAGTTTACAACTAAACTTTTATAAAAAGTTTAGCATGATTAAGTACATCATTACACTTTTTGCAGAAATATAAATTTCTGCCACTATACAAGAAAACTCTAATTAAAGAGTTCACAAGGTTTCACTCATATATATATTTATATATAAATATATACACAGCATTCAGTCCTAGGTTTGTGTCAAAAAGGTAATTTCTGACCACAGACTTTCCTAAAAAACTGAACACTGGATCCTTCTGGTACTCACGCTCCACCTTTGGAAAAAAAAGGCAAAGTCTGCTTTAAAATGGGCAACTCCTTGTGAGATTTTGTTTCGCTCCCCATGTTGGGAATAGTATATAAAGGAAGCCTTCCAACTAGGGAAAGGGTATTTAAGAGTCTCTTCATAAATAACTAGGTTCAGTCCAAGTTGAAGAATGGGGTGGGGATAAAGATCAATCTTGATTTTTTTCTTCTTTATTAATTTTAAAAGGTCCTTTTAGTTAAGATGTGGATTTTCCCCTCCAGATACAGCTGAAAAATAAATTCAGCACCTCAAAAAAATCCTGTAGACATTTTCTTGTGCAAAAAAAAAAAAATCTCATCAGTGGAACACCTGCAAGAGATTGAAAAGAGGCATATTTAGGAGAATGCTAACAGGGCAGAGATCCGGACAGACTGGCGCCAGAGAGGAAGCCACAGTTTGAACATTTAACCAAACACTCAGAGATTGGGCAAACCCTGGCGTCCAGATGCAACACATACACGCTCACACACTCGTTCTCAAGAGCGCAAATTGAACATTAAAATAACATACACTCAAGGGAAAGGGTAGAAAGAGGATTCTCAGTCCAATCTCTATTTACATCTCTGTAAATGCAGCGTTCAGAGGCGCCAGTCTGCCTCTTACAGCAATTACTTGATTAAAAGCAGTCACTTATTTAACTGATAGCGCAGACAATCCCACATCACAGAATTTAAGGAATTGTGCCAAGATTCCCAACTTAATCAGTCACTTCGGCCCAGGAAGTCAAGAGACTCCAAGAACAGATAACGAGAGAATTTGCATGAAGCAGCGAGTAGTATTAGAGCAGCCCGTGCTGCTTAACGAACCTTAGCAACAAAACACACTTTGGTCTGTGAGACTCAAATTATTAGTTTTAATTTTTTACCGATTATGATAAAGCCAGCTCCTGACCAACTTTTAGGACTGGTTTTCAGAAATAACCATCACACCTCCCCATTCCCCAAAGAGCTACTTTCCTGAACCTTAAGTTTATAAGATGCACCGCACTCACCGTTTGATTCAGCCACAAAGTGCTTTGCTGTCGCCTGACATGAGCTCTGAGGGGAACTCGGACGCCTGCGAGGAGAAGACACCACAAGGATAAGGTAAGGGGGACAAGAGAAAAAAAAAACACAAAACACCAAAAACACAACAGTCTTGAATCACGAAACCCTTCGCCCGCGGCACCTCTGGCTGCGGAGCCCGCGCCAGCCGGCGGGGACCGTACCGCCCAGCCCCGTCCCGTTCCCCCCTGGGTGACCACCGCGCTCTGCCCTACGGACACTTCCCACACCGCCCCGAACTCCCCGATGGCGGTGAGCGGAGAGCCGGGGAGCAGCGGGGGGGCTCGGGGGAAGGCGCTTACCTGTAGCGAGAGGATGCTGATGTCTGTGTTGAGGGTGGTGAGCGGAGTCCTGGAGGACGGGTTTTGCCCGGGTCTCTGGTGGTGGAGGCTGACGATGCTGGGGTGCGAGTCCAGGGCGATCTGCAGGTCCAGGATATAGTCGATAACGTGCTGCAGGATTTCCATCTTGCTCACTTTCTTGTTCTGCGGGATGCTGGGCACCAGCTCCTTCAGCTTGGAGTAGCAGTCGTTCATGTTGTACAGCAGGCTCATGGGGTCATCCACGGGGGTTTTGCTCCGGGAGATGCCCAGGTTGTGCTCCGAGAGCCCGTTTTTCCTGACGGACCGCACCGGACTGAAGGCTTTCATGCTGGAAAGCGGGCGGAGAGATGCGGGCGGACGGAGGGGAAACCTGCGGTGCGCTGCCGCTGCCCTCCCGCTCTGGGCGATGCCGAATCTCGCACTGAGGCGCAGAGCCGCGCGGCTTCCTTTTATACCGCCGCCGCCGAGCCCGGCCCGCGCTCGCTGCCATTGGCGGCCGCCGACACGTCCATCACCCCGGGGGCGCCCTCACTGGTGGGGCGGACAGCGCGGGCCTTCCGCCTGCAGAGCCAATCGCGGGAGGGGGCGTGGCCGCGCCGCACAGCTGAGGGAGTAAATAGTGCGCGGCCGACCCGCCGCAACGGGCAGCGCTGCGTGGGGACTGGAGTGTCGTTGTCGCCCTCCCGGTCGCCTCCCCCCGAGGGCGGCGGTGGGTGTCTATCCCTCCCGTTCCCCCTCTCCGTAAGGGCGCGGAGCGACAGCGAGCGCGCAGCAGCCGTGAGGGGCGCGGGACAACCGGAGAACGGTGTGGCGGCGGGGGGGCGGGTTGAACCTTGCCCAAAATCCCGGTGAAGCGGGGCACTGAGGGGGCTTACCGCACGTAGCGACCCCAAAACACGGCAGGGCGGTGGGGTCGGCGGTAGATATAAGGGCCGAAAATAAAAGAGAAATAAATGGTTAAACACACCGCCACCACCACCTTCCCGCTCTGGCGCGGGGACGCCTTGACAGGAGCCGGGCCGGCTGCGCTGCCGTTATTAACGGGCGCTCATTAAGCGCGCGCGCGCGCGCCTATTACCTGTCAATTGCGCGCGGGTCCTTTCAGGGTGACAAACGGCGAATAACTTTCGCTACTCTTTTTTTTTTTTTTTTT
>VUYV01000052.1:3602676-3717857 GCA_008711295.1 Anarhynchus alexandrinus | reverse complement strand
GCGAAAGAAAAAAAAAAAACTTTGGGGGGGTTGGGGGGGCGGAGAGATAAGGTCTGGAAAACAATCTGGAATTGCCAGGCTGTTGGTGGGAGCTCTGCGGGGCTGGCGTCAGGAAGTCTGCGCCGCCTTCTATTACTGTTGATCCAGCTTTGTGCAGCTGCACTCAGTACAATTAGCTTGTAGAAACAATCCTGCTGTAGGCAGCCTCTTCCCTTCAAAGTGCTTTTCTATACTGATCCCCTCACATCATGATGCTGGAAATCAAGTCACAAGCCGACCACTGTTTGGCCAACATCATCTGTGGGAATTCATTAACCTCCATCCCAGAGATGCAACAAGAGATTGTTTGTCCAGAACTAAACTTACAGCTTAATATGATGTAGCCCATACAGGAAAAAACCTGTGTCCCCATTTCTTTTTTTTTCTTTTCTTTTTTTTTNTTTTTTTTGTCCATAAAAAGAAACAGATTGTGCTGCTTTTTCTCTTTTTTTTTTTTCTCTCTCTTTAGGGGTGGGGAATGTAGCTGAAACCAGGCGAGAGCCGGCTCCTGCTAAAACTTTGCCATCAAACTGTTTTTTTGGTTCATCGGGCTGCAGTTTCCATAGAAGCAACTTATCCCCGCGATCATCTCGTTGGGTGCACTTTGCAAGCTCATTTCCCGTCTGAGTTTGCTCCGCTGCTCTCAGATGCTGCAGCTGACACATTTCCTCCCCCTGCACTTTGCACCCACCTCATCCTTGCCCAGATGCTCAGGGCTGATTGTGCCTAAAAGGGGGTTTCATTGCACCCTGCAGCTGCCCTGGGGGAAGGGAGTTTGGGGTGGTTTTTTTTAATTTTATTTCTACTTTTCCCTGCTTCAGTGCTCAGCTCCATGCCATGCCAGGAGCAGGCCCTCCTTGTCCCCCCTGTCCCCAGTGCTGCAGTACTGGCTCGCAGGGATGCGGCCGCGGCTACAAGCCCTCTGCCACGTGCCCGTCGTGTGCTGCCGTGCGTGAACGTTGCTGGTGGCTTGGCCCCGTCCCGCTGGAGTGGAGCTGCCGGTGGGACACGGCTGCTGTGCACCACTGGCTGGGAAGCGGGGTCCTGGTGTGCCCCATCTGCGTGGGCAGCCCCGGAGCAGCATCAGGTTGACATCTCCCTGCTTCCGGGGCTATTTGTGAACTGCTAGGAGCATGACTCCTCCTTCCCAGCGCCCTGATGCTGTCCATGCCAGGGCTCTTCATGTCCCACCAGCAGCACCTCTCAGGGCGGTGGTGCTGGCATCACTGCTCCAGCTACCTCACCTGGGCATGGGGATGCGTGGTGCGTTGCTTCCACCCACCCCACTGAACCCCTCTGTGTTCTTCAAGGAATGCACAGGCGCACGTTCTCTGAGTCCCATTTCCAAACTCCATTCTTTTCTGGGCACGGATCTGCCAACTGTAAGATCTCTTTTCCTCTCCCCCCACTATGCTTTCGAATAACGTTGCTTTTTGTACAGTATCATTCCCTTCATCCTCACTTCTGAACACCCCTCATCTGCTGCTGTTACATTCCCAAGCTGCATGTTGTTGGAGGCTCGGGAAGTATTGTGTGTGATAGAACGTACGTATTTTCTCATTTTTCCTAGACATTTGCTTTTTGGCTGAAAGTGTTGGACTATCGGATGGGCAAACCTTTGCTCTGATTCATTTTTGACACACTTACTGTTTTATGATCACACTCTCAAACTCTGCTTTTCTGCAGGAATGCCTTTTGCTCAAACTGCATTTTCTAGCACCACCCTGCAAAGAGGGGTGTTTCAACACGAATTGTGTGGTTTTGCCTGAACCTTTATATCAAGTCCAAATTTAGACACTTAAGTTCTAATGTTTTCTTCTGTTTCGTAGGGTTTCTCATTTCTGTAAGTAGGACCACTGTCCTGAAGGCATTTCTACGTAAACTGCCACCTGCAAAGGGCTGTTGCTTACCTGGTGCTACTTGAAGAATACTGCCATAAAATCTTTCTGAAAGCAGCATCTGTCTGGCATAGTAAGTGTTACCGGTGTGAGGTGTATTAAATCCATATATTCAGTCTTACCTCTTTACTCAAATGCAAATACATTTATTTTCCTTTTTAAAAAAAAATCTTTTAACCATGGGATAATTCCTACTAATATAATGTCTGTATTTTAATTAGGTGACGTAGCACGTCTGCTAGAAGTGCTTATAGTGAACCAGTTAGGTGGCTCTCTGACTTACACGGTTGTGCTAAAATCTGCGCTCAAACAAGTTCCCTCCTTAGTGCGTGGCTTATGTAGCAGATGGTTTTCATCTACCGTAGCTTTTCTAGTGATACCTTTAAATTAGCATAAGTCTAAAATGTTGCAAATTTTGCACTCCCCAACAATTCTCTGGAAAATACATTTAGAATAGAGAAGGGAGAGGGGCCAGGCAGGTGGTTACTGACAGCACCTCGCATACGGTAAGGAATAAAAAATGGGCTTCTTTCTTCTGTGAGTTATCTGGCTGGCTGGTCCAGCTCCCTTCTGCCTCTCACTTTGGCCTAACTTTGATTTTTAGGTACAGGCCTGTGGGAATATGATTGCAAAATGCTTGGCTTAATTCCACTGGAAAAAGGAGGGACTGGGAATTGGATTGCTGGGAGAAGATTTTGAAAATCTGTTCCAGGTATGGTTTTAAACACCCCCTCCCCCTTCAAATGGTAAAATTATGATAATTTCAAGTATAGCTCTGTTTGTATAGTATGCTCTGTGTGTTCTTGCTCAGCAATAATGTTTCATGGACACAGATGAGAAATGGAGTCTGTACTGCAACTGTCATCTAATTGTTGGTGAATCTATAATCTTGCCTGTTCATTTGAGGCAGAATACCTCAGTTACGTGATGGAAAGTCTTCTGGTATTAACTGGGCAGTACTAATCTAGTGCCTTACCAAAGCTGTTGTTATTGGTTATGTTAGGACAGGACCCACAGCGCTCTCAGTCCTTTTTAACTAACTTAAAGAGCAAAATTTTCTGTGGTCTGGAGAGCCTAATTCCACTCTGGGTTTGGATACTGGAAATGCAACTTAGCAAAACCTGTGCAGCACATCCCAAGTAAAAGCGCACCCTCACAAGTCCTGCTGAACCACGTGAGTTCCAGTGAAGTTTCATAGGCTTTTAAAACTTTGCTTCTTTATAGGCCCAGATTGAGCGTTATCTAGGTTAGGCTGACTTTCTTAGTGACTGTCGCCTGCATAAACCCACCTGGGAATCACAAAATAGGTACGTGTCTAAATCTCTTGAGAGGCCTGGTCCAGGAGGTGTGCTCAGATCATGCTTAAATGCACATTGACAGCATGGAGCTTACCACAAAGCGCAGCAGCTGTAGCTGCTGGAGAGTTGAGGGGGAGAGAAGGAAAAGAACTGCTGCTTTTTTATAAGCAATTTTTCTCGTGAGAGCACTTGCCCTGGAAGTGAGAGACTCAGATTCAATGTTCTCCTCATCAGAGGCAATATAAACTCCCTCCTGCTCGCAAAGCACCCCTAACGACCAGAGTGAAGATAAGGCTAAGGTGGAGGACACCCACCCATCCTGTTCAAGCTTGCCACTGTAAAGAAACAGATGCAAATTTCAAAGGGCCGGAGGGATTATAAACAAGAGGGAGCCTGACACTGTAGCTCAGGGGTAAAGGCATCTCCTGGATGGCAAGAAGCCTGAACTCTGGGCCTGGCCTGACAGGCTCACCCATTCTTGAGGGTGAAGTTCTTCTCAACTTATCTTAGCTATTTAGAGGTTTGGTGTCTCGTCTCTCTCTAGTCAGTGTGAAGAGAGAACAAGAGACACCTGCAGAGAGTGATTCATTCTGTGCCTGTTCGACACCTCTCTCCAGATGGAACAAATCTCCCCACTGGGGGCCGGCGCTCCCCATCAATTTTCGGCAGAAGCTAGACTACCAATTTTGACCATAAGCCTGACTTATAGGTGCCAAGTGAGGTGAATTCCACTGTAGATGAGTAATTTTTCTCATTCATCATTCATTTTAGCCTTTAAAAATTGGGTATGTAATCAAAGTTAGTCCTTTGAGTTCTGCTCTGTACCATGGTCATTCCTTCCACTGGGAGGCTGGAGATGGATAGCTGGGGTGAATTGTTGTGTCTTTCTGTGAGCTCGTAGAGCCTAAAGGTCATGTGTGCCCCTACTTTGCACTCGTGTATCCTGGTGCTGGGTGTTAAGTGTGGAACTCTTAAATGTCATCGTGCAAACTTCTTTTGTGAATGGTCTAAGTGATTAGAGGCACTACTGTATTTAAGAGAGGAGCCAGTTGCATGAAAATATGCATAAAAAACATCTGAAGAGGCTACAACTGTGACTTTCAGAAAGCTGAAAGGCTCCTTATTTAAATCAAAGAAAGTTAAGCACTATGGAAAATATCACTAAGTGTCTATTGCATTTTATGCACTTGCATACCCAGAAAAATCTGTCTCTAACTTCTAAGGCTGGAGGTTGGATGCCTTTAAAAATGTTACCTTTAATCCTAGCACTGAAGAGATGAGTGTGTCATTTTCAGTTTCGAAAAGCTGTAGTTTTTCATTTTTGATAATGTGGAGTAATGCTGAGGTGTACTGCAGGATAAATCCCAAATATGTACCTCATTGTTTCATCAGAGATCAGCAAAAGGTCACCCAAGCTTCTTATCAGATTTCAGGAGTGCAAGTGTTTTTTTGTGCTAGTCTAAGTTTGGTGCACATATATTCTTTGCAAATGGTTGATTTCAGGAAAAGACAAGCTATGTGCTTTTATAATTTAATATTTGTCAAAGGTCATCAATGGGCTATGTCCCGTCGTTTTGCAAAATTTAGATTGTAAAGGCAGTGGTGGACAGTAAGTGTCCAGTTTGGCAAAATTAAAGCTATATGTTCTCCTGATGGGTTTTTAGCTACAAATATAGTTGGAGATGATTCCACCGCATTGTTCATGTCAATCACTCCATAAGGCTGAATGCCTCCAACTATTACAAAACACATGCTTGAGAAACCCTTCTACTTCTTTTATCAAAATACTGAAACTATATGCGCACCCAAGATGTTTAAATTTGGCAACATAAAAGTAATTGGGAATGGACTCAAAATTAAATTACTTAAGGCCTCAAGCTATTGTTTTCAGCAGAGACAAGAGGTCTGAAAACATTAAAAGGATGTGCAAACTTGCTAGAATATTTTGCGCCAGAACGAAACAGCTGGTTTATACCTCGCTGAAGATCTCAGTTGTTCTCCATTGAACAGTCAGAATTTGGACTTTTTGCAGTTTCTTAATTTCCTGCCTTCTCACTCTGCTTTGTTTTCACTTCAGTAGCAATAGTTTTTTGCTCCCTATTCTCTTTCACAGCTCTACGGGTCTTGGCTCTAGAGATGGGATTCATCTTAGTTGACTTAAGGCATGGGTCTGGTCGATGTCTACATCTAAGCCTGTCTTTCAAGACTCCTTCTACAGACAATGGAGAAAATCGTTGCTTCTGTGGTGACTTATTTCTTCCTAAATACAGAACTTTAAAAGGCTCTAACTCTGCCCTGATACCCCCTTGACTTCTGAGTTGCTGTCCTTAGCCCAGCCAGCATGGTCTTGATGTGTATGGTCTATGCCACGGTTGGTTCTGAGACTTTCTTGACAATTCTCCAAATATTTTTTTGTGTGTGTGACTTGACACATTTTAATTGAAACACTTGACAGCAGCAAGAAAATGGGCGGTGACTAATACACTTTCACTAAGAAGTTGCTCTGGCTGTGGTCTTGTGGAGTACTGGGGATTTACAGGCCACAGTGTGTAACCTCCAGGCTAGATGCTCGTAGTTGTAAGCTTTGTGCATTTCTGCACTGTAGTTCAGTCTGCTGTCAGCTGAGGTAATCTTCGATTGCAGAACTGCTTATTTGTTTGTGGCATAGATGTGACTTACATAGTGAGAGAGGTCGCTTTCTGTGGGAGCCTTGCCTCAGTTATTGTAGAAGGTATGCAAAGGGTTGTGAAAGAGGCAAGACGCTCCCATAAAGCAGCTGAATTCTGCTGTGGAGGACTTAATTCAATCCATTCCTCTGCTACAAAGTTTTTTGTGAGATGATGGACAAGTCATTTAAGGCGGACTTTTGTCAGGAGACTGTTTACCACATGGGAAGTCAATGGGAGTTGTTCTTAAATATCTGCAGTGTAATGAAAATGCCAAGCACTCTGAAGTAACAGGTCCCATCTATCAGAAGCTTGGCAGCCAGAACTAGAGTTATTAACCAGTACATTTTCTGGTCAGCTGCTTCACAAATGACCATTGGTTTAAAGTTAACAGCTTATAATTATTTTTTTTTTTCCTTGAAAAGGGACTATCCCTTTTGAGGGTAGGACAGAGCATATTCTAGTAAGTGCGGGAAATGATTCTGTGTGGCAGAAGTTCATTGTAATAAGGGACATTCCAGTCTCCTTTCCAGTAAGCTTTTCAGGGCCCATAGATTGCTTTTAGCTCCTGCTCTCCAGCTGGGAACTTGCAAGGTGATGCAGAGCCAGTACGGTGACTGTCAGGGACCAGGTGACGCTGACGGAGAGGGGGAGAAGAAAGCTGATGCTGGGATGGTTGGCTTGAGCTTGATGGGGTCGGAGGACCAGGGAAAGTACCAGTCACAGCTGGATGAGAACTTGGAGCCGGAACAAGGAAGTCTAAGGATTAAAAGGGAACAGGGGAGAGAGAGAATTCAAGTTTCAGGTGTCTGTTCATCGCTTTAGGTTTCTTTCATTTGAAATGAGAAGCCAAAATAAGCAACGCTATCCAGAAAGTGAATGCTTCTGAAGAAGTTTCCTGTATTTCTGTCTCCTGTTATAGACAGGACAACTTGTGAAGTAAACTGTGGTGATTTTAGCTGTAGCTAGATACATTTCCTAGCTTATGGGGTATATGGGTTCAAGACTGATCTGATGAGGTCCTTAGAACCCTTGCATAAGAGACACTCCGGAAGTGGTGATTTGGGACATTCACCTGGTGCAATGGAAATTCTGAGTTGCAGTCTGAACTGGGAAGAATGGGATATGAAACCTTGGTTTTCAACAGACCACTTCTCTGAGAATTTCCTGAGAAAACATTCAGGAGAATACTCTTGGTTTTCTTCTGAAGCACGACTGCTGAAATCCTGAAAAGTCACAAGATGTGAGAAATCATTCTTCTTGTAACCTTTCAGTATCATTTGAGGTATGGGATCTTTCTGTAGGATCCAACATCACTTTAAAGACATATCTGATGTTAAGATTCTGATGAATATTTGGGGGTATTTGACGGTATTTGCAGAAATTGTTCACTATAGGGTGGCCATATTCTGCTTCAATGGTTTTGTCTTTTTTTTTTTAATGTGAGCTTCTGCTTTGTTTTCTATAGTGTTTGTGTAGATTCTACCAAGGAAAAACAAATGTCATGGGAAAGTTTGAGGAATTTTTTTGTTTTCTTGGTGTTTTTTGCTCTAATGCAGATGTTACTTTTTTAAACCTGGTAAAGGCATTGCCATTTAGGGAGATGATACTCCGCTCTGTACTGACAGCAGCAACACACCTTGCAGAATTGTTTTAGGGAGCAATCTGTGCTATGCCAATTACTCTCTTTTCTGCTGTTTTGGTAGTGTTTTGTGGAGTTAAGCGCATGTGTATAAGCTGCAAATGTACATTCCTGTATAGAATAAGCAGGCTGTCTGTGTGGATCAGCTGTTATGGGGGTGGCTGTGGGTAAGACATGAAACAGTCCATGGAAACTCCTTTGATGGAGACTCGGTAGTCTTGATGCTTTACACGCATGGGGCCTGATGCAAATCCAGTGAAACCCAGGAAGACTCTCCCTGTCAGCTTCACAGCTGTGCATCCAGCTTCAGGTGTGTTTGTGAATGTATATGAGGGATATAGCTGGTATTTGGCTAGTATAGCAGTTGCCCGTGAGAGTGGAGAGGGAAATTTTTTCACTTCTCTGGGTTGGCAAGTGAATTTTATCTATAGCTTTCCACTTGCACGTAGCCAGCCTGCTCAGGTTCTAAATAGATTCTGCCCTCAGACTGTAAAGAACAAGATAATCACTTTATGTTATGTACTTGAAAGCTAAATTATTTTAAAAGTCTGAAATTAGCAGATGAGGACGAATTTATTTGCCAAATACGTTCAGAAGCAGCATGGGAAACCTGTCAGAGCCCAGCTTTAACTGCTTAACTAGAGGCTGTTCAATTTAATAGCTCTCAAGCATGCTTACAGTATGAGGGAGACCAAAACAAAATCCCAGGATGCACGAGATTTTCTTCCAGACAACAAAAAATGCCATCAGTTCGCAAACCAGATAGTTAAAGATGAAAACCTGCACCTACAGCCACTAACCTCACATTACATCCTCTGTGCTTCAGGCAAAAACCAACCTTGCTCTTTTTTAGGACTCTCTTTATCCATTCTTTCCAGCTCTATTAACTTAGCGCATTGCTGCACATGACCTTTGCTCTGCCAGCGATGCTGGCCTTTACCATGCGTTAGTCCTTTTCCCACCCAGATATCTTCATGCTTTCCTGCATCCTATCCTCCGTGCATGGAACAAAGGTCTGGAAAATTCTCTCCAGCTGTTCTCCTTCAAATCACTCCTTAAGATGCACTTCAACCCTGATGCCTATGGGGTATTGCTGATAATAGCTAGGCAGAGTGGAAGCTAAATTGTTTTCTAGGCAGCCTATGTGAAAACAGGCTCACATGATTTCTACTGTGGTTTTACTATCAACCCCTTTCCTGCTGGGGAGGACAAGGCCATAATGCCATTTTAGTAATCACCAGCTGTCATTGGAAGTTGACGTAGATAAGAGCAGCTCTCAGCTCCGGTGGTTGTTGCCTTCTCTCTCCTTCAGCCACAACTGTACCAGTTTGCTTTCAGCCACCATGCTTCTTTCCTTCTTCGTGACTCTTGCACATCTGTGAAATTATTTCCCTCGCCTTGTGAGGGGCTGGTGCAGAGTCCACCGTTTCAGAATGTGTTGATGCATCTTGGCTCCAAGCATCAAAGGTCTGTTTTGGGGCGCTGGCTTTCTTGCATTTGGAGCCACAGAGCCACCCTTCAGAGTGGCAGGAGTGCTTCCTTCCTAGTTGCTATTACTTGCCTAGCTGCGAATGTAAGGGGCAGGCATCCTGGCTAATCAGAGCTTCAGACAGGCAATTCTTCAAATTGTTTTAGGGCTTTTAATTAAAACTGTAGGCTCCAGCGTCATGTGGCAGAGAGCCAGTATCAGTCATCTGACAATAGCCTTCACCGTCTACCAACAATAAGGGAATTCCTCAGCGTATGCTCCGGAGGCTTCTGAAATGCTGCGAACGGGTGAGATTGCTGTTTGCAAAGCACCCTGCAACATTCAGCCTTGCAGGTCTGCTGATTTTTAAATTATATAAACAAAACCCTATAAGCCCCACATAGCACAAAGATACTAACTTCTGTTTATACTGTCCGGATCACAGATGCTGAGCATGAATGCATGAACAATCCTTTTGTATGGTGCTTGACACTTTCTGTGGCTGTCTGCACTGTTTTTTAATATACAGAATCCCTGATTCTCCACTGCCTTGCACCCTGTCTATTCATTCTCACCCCTGTGAAGTGAGGGTAAAACACTATCAAAACAAAATGGTACCATTTTGCATGTTTTCCACTCAGTTTGTACAGGTGTAAATGACTACAGAAAGAACGGGGCAGAGCAGAACCTGACCCGCAGTCTGTCTCTCAATGCGTCAGGGGTCTTGAAGTGGGGGGATGACAGAACAAACACAAGCTGTTACCTTGCCATTTTTGCTAATGTTTTAAAATCAGGCAGCTTGTGAGGATGACAGATGCAAAAGTCAGGCGGTACTTAGTTCTTCTAGTCCACACGTGATGTTTTCTCCTAGAGCCATAAAAGTGTTAACTGTGGCATGGATAGGTGCTTATAATAGCTGGTATGGGAGCAGAGTTATCAACGAGAGTCATCTTTCTGAGTTGTTTAGCTGTTGCATTTAGTACTGGAGAAAGAAAAATCCTTTGTTCTTTCCGCTGTTTGTTACATTACCTTAACTTTTATAAACCCTTGTAATGGCGAGTGAGCTCTTCAAGCTGTGTTAAGCCTGCTGTTTTGTCTCCTGGGTCCTGGACAGGAACGGCACTCAAGTTTTTTGTTTGGTTTGCTGTTAGGTTTTTTTGGTCATTATAGCAGCAGAAGACTGTACTCATCCTAACTCATTTCAGTCATCCTCTAATACTGCCTCTAATCTGCAAGTAAGCACCCGATCCTTCTAAAAAACAGTAGCTCTTTCCCCTTCCTATCTTTCTCTTTGCACAAAGCCCAGCTCCCTGACACCTTCCTTACCTTCCTGAATGGCACATTAGACCATCCTAGCCCAAGTGCCTGTTTTTACCAGGACAGAATTTGAGTTTATTTATGACTCGTTGATAAGCTATCGCTATTACCCCTTTGCCCAATGTCCTTCATAAATATATATCCTGTCTACTCCGGGCCCCAGACTGCCCCAGCTTTCTCTTTGCTCATCTGATTTTTTTATACTTCCAGAAATCTTGTCCAGTTACTCCTTCAGCTGACACTGTTGCTCACTCTGAATGATAGTTTCAGGCTGCCTATGTGCTTGTTATGGAGAGATTTATCACCTTTGTGGTTCCTGCAGGTAGGAGGTGAAGCTTCAAGAGAATGGTCTTCTCTCTGCAATATCTTCTGTAGTCAGTGGGTTAGCACTGCTCTGTGCCCTACTTCTGATAACCTTCAAGATGTTGCATAGCGCTGTTTTTAAGCGTTTTCTTTAGAAGGGAGGGTAAGAAAGTCAGCAGATATTGTGGCCACAAAATAGAAAGTGATAGAGATATAATACACTTCACCATTAATGCAAGAAAAAGAACGTTGGATTGCATGAAAAAAATCCCTTAAAAAATAAAATTCAAAGCTCTATGTAGATAAATACTGGCAAGAACTGAATTGAACACATGTTACATAGGCTGTTGTAGCAAGTGGGAATAATGGGCAGAAGTTAAAGTCTCTTTTGAAATCAGAACAGTAAATATTTTTACTTATCTTCAATTGAAATCTCCACCTTACCATTGCATTAACATATCCACTCATTTTTAGAAACTATGTGAATTTTCATGACTCATTTGAGTGCTCTGTAACTATTTGTATGCAAATATGACTCATTAAACATTCCCACAGTCACACACTTTACCCTCCCATTGGAGTTCACTCACAAACAGGAGTGGTGGTGTTCCTTCTCCTTACAAACCTTACCTTTCCTAAACAAAATCTTGAGCCTTTTTCACATTTATGTTAACATTTGAAGGAATACTTGTGCCTATAATTTCAGAGTTGCTTTAAAATGAAAGGACTCAAAAACAGAAATAAAAAAGCATTTTGTATCAAAAAGCGTTTTTGTTAAAATTCCACATTCTCACATCTGAATTTGAGAGGTTTGAAAAGGATGACACATTTTCTTCTAATTTTCAGGAAAAAAAAAAAGTAAGTTCTGGTCTGACAACAAGCATGAGAAAGTTCAGCTGAAAGGTAATGTATCCATCAATGCATGCAGAGACTTAGAATGAAATTGCCATCTCAACCATAGCTAGAACAAACACAGCTGATGAATAAATGTATATTGGCTAGAATAAATACAAAGTGTAATGCCAGATGTGGACAGTGCAGAATGCAGAACGGCAGTAAACTCAGTAAACATCAAATGAAGGATTAGCCTTAATTGTGAGGAATCAATTCCAATGAGAAACAGAACTGGGGATCTCTTTTGCCCAAAAGCAGTTGAGGTACCTTTCTAGCTAGAAGAGAAGCTGCCTGATCTGTCACTGCTTTTCCATTTGAGGCTCATCAGCAACAACCTGCTGCATATAACATACAGTTCAAAGGCTGCCTTTGCGTCTGAATATCTCTAGCAGGGTTGTAGGCTTTACAGCTCAGCAAATTTGGTTTGCAGCTTTTATCTGATTTTCCAGAATGCACCTTTCTGTTCCCCATGAACTTCCATAGGACCTTCTGCAGCAACATCCCCTGCAATGCAATCACGCAGGGTGTCTCTTTGTCAGTGGTAGGAAGTATAATTTTGTATTTCAGTCTCTCTCAAAGTCCAAATGACTATAATGGAGTCTTCCAGAGTTACTTGTTCAGAAGCAATGTTTTTGGAGTTCAGATGAGACACTTCACACACTTGTGATGACTCCCTGTGTTTGTGTGCTTCTCAAAGTGTAAAAAGATATTTTTAATCCTTTCCTTCTAAGGTGCCTCTTGAAAATATAAAACAGTTATGAAGGTTAATTGTGCACTGGACATTCTTCACCCTCAAACCCACCAAAACTATGGTGACTCTTCTGCTGTCTCTCGGAGGTCTACTGTGTCCCATGAAACTTATTTAGAAAGATGCCCCCTAAAATCTTCTTACATATTTGTGTGCATCTTTATTGTAAGTTAGCGTGGGAATCACCTCACAGATTAAAACACCAGTGTTCAGAGACTTGATTTAGTTGCCCACGTGTAGGAGTCCAGCACTGTTTGAAGTACTCAAGTCTCCCACCTGGACTCCAGCTGCTGCTCCTTATTGGTAAAGAAGTCCCAGAGGTGCTGTGCCATCCTTGCCAGACATACACGGATTTCTTGGACACCCAATTGGACCTCAAATTACACTGGCTGTAGTCAGTGGACATCTAATCACTACACTCAGAGGAGTCTCCAGGGAGTGTCCAGCCATCTCTAGTACATGTCTACTTCTGAGTCAGTTGAATGGCTGTGTAGCCTTTGATCACTAACTCACAAATTGACACCTACAGATAGACACTAAAATTATTTCTCTTACTCCAGGAGCTAATTTCCACCCTACATGTCATTTGTTTGCTATACCATTCCTTTCTGAAATGGTCTGCACACCCAACAGAGGGAGAAAGTGCTGAACTGAACCAAAGATCTGTTACGTTGGTCTACAGACAGAACAATGCACACCCAACTGTGCACCCACTCCTGTGCTGTGTGACACCCAGCTGGTTCTCAGATGTTTTGCTTATTTGGAACATTTTGTCTGTTTACCTGCTTCTGGTTTTGCTGCCATTTGTAAGCAGCCCTGGCACAGGTACCCGGGCTCTGCTGTGGTTGCAGTTAATGTGGCTAAATCAGCTAAATGGGAGTGAACTCAACTACCTTCTCATTTACACGCTTGACTATTAGCTGAGACCAACCAAAGTGTCTAAGCTGACATGAAATTAAGCAAGTTGCAAAAGATGTAAACAAACTGTAAAGGAGAGAAGGCAGAAGCTTGGTACCTGATCCAAATGCGAGTTACAGACTGATGCATAACCTGCCAACATGCAGATCACTGCAGGATCAGGTCTTTCAAAAGGAAGCACTCCCTCTTCTCTTAATGACAGCATCATTAGTAGTGCAGGTATGTAGATCTCTAAATTAATAGTGCAACAGATTGTTCCTGCTGCACTTAACAAGGAGTTCAATATAACAGCCACAAGCTAAAATATTTGCAAGTTTGTGAACTTCAAAGCAAACTTTGCTTCTTTCTAAAGAGTCTTACAAACAACTAAGCCTATTTTCTCCCACCTCATCCTTAAAGAAATTACAAAAGAATATATACAGCAGGCCTGAAATTCCTGCCAGTCCTTCATCTCGATTTTCTTGGCATATTGGTAAGGAATCTGGGTGCTGAAGTTTACTGTTAATGAGTACCTTATTTTATGGATGTGTTCTTGTTCTGTGCTCTAATGCTTATCTGAACTGTTTGTGCTTTTATGGAAGGCCAAAAAAAGACACCTAAAAGATAAATGCTGAAGTAACCAGTGAAATATTTCACTACTCTGTTGGTATTTTTTAGTTTGGAAAGTATGGGTAGTCATTAATTGAGCTGTATTTCTTTATTGGTTTATGTATCAGTTGATTATAATTCTACAAATTATCTGCAATTTCATTTCAAGGGCTGGACAATGGAGCGAAAAATAGGTCTCCTGTGGCTTGTGGTGGATTAAGTGTAGAGGCAACAAATATTAGGGAGCTCTTGGTCAATGCAAACAAAAGCTGCAGGTAGTAGTTTGATTGGAAGCAATGATGTGGATGAAGTATATCTAAACAGTGGAAAGCAAGAGTGTGAAGATGTGGCAACTCCAGAATGGAACAGATGAGGAGAAGCTGAAAACACTTGCCTTCCAGCAGTAGGCAGGACGAATTAAAAGAAGAGAGATAAAAGATAGAAATGCTGTACTCTTACTGCTGATTTCCAAGAATCACTATGTGACTGTTGTTGAAAGCTGGACTAAAAGCGAGGGAGGTGAAAAGTCAGAGGACTCTTTGAGGGGAGAGTAAAAGAATGTATCTGCCCTTTGAAAGACAAAGGCAAAGATTTCTGTGAGTTTCATCAGAGCAGAACTGAACCCTTTGTGAGTTATGGAGAAAAAAAATCAATGTTTTTATCTTTTGGTCCTAAATTTACACATGCGATTCATATGATGTTTTACATTCTGCAAATTGAGTGTTTATACTTAGGAAAATTTTCAGGACCGAAGGCCCTGCAATATCTTACCTCGTTCCTTCACTGGTAACAGCCACGTAGTCTTCTCCACACCTTGTGCTTTTGTGCCTCAAACCCCAGCCACTTCTACCTGGGAAACATTCTAGCCTCTATGGCTGTTAGTGTGTTTCCTCTTCTGAGGGGCTAGCAAAGCTGTTTTTCATGTTGGAGATTTTTTCCCAGCTTATTAGTAAAACTGGAATTAACCGAGTAACTTGCCACATCAGATCCCAGAGTAGAGTATGCACCATTTCACCCAGGGTGGGATGCCCTCAGTAAGGCTGTAAAGGATTTTGCCTTCCATTACAAACTCCTGGGAGTCTGTTTCTAACCAAAATTGTGTTTTCATTTGTTTTCATTCATTACAACTCTAAGTATAATAGAGAAGCAAAATGTCTTTGCCTCCTTGGAGAAGGGGGAGAGAATTTTTTTCCTGTCTCATGTAGTGCCACTATATCAAGCAGCCCATATCCCAAGTATGGAAGTTACAGGGGAAGCACTGTTACTTACAGGAATGCAAGAAGGAGCTGGAATACAGGTTTCCACTGGCAAGTATAGGTCTGGTTGGCTGAGGAGACAGATTTACCTCCTTAGTTCCTCCTCACCTTCTCGTGGTTAGAGCAGTGCTACCTGCGGGCAGGGCTGAGCTGCTCTGACCAAGGAATAAACACCGAGCTGACGAGGTGCCAGCATCCCATTTCAAACCAGCAGTCTTTTCCCTCCATCAGCATTACCTTTGGCGTACATCTTCGAGGGTTTATAGCTAGATGGCAGACAGGGAGATGCTACGTTGCAATCTCAGAATATGAGGTGTAGTGATTTTGTAAATACTTTGTATGAGCTGTTCATGGAGGTGAATGTTTGTATACTGGGTTAAAAGACTTTCAAACACAACCGCATTGTTCTTCATAGTAGCCTATAGGAAGAAGCAAGCAGGGGAGGTGCATAATACCTAGATAATAGATAAGCAATCTCTTTGCAAATATTGGGGAAGCAATTGCAACACAATGCCATACATCCATGCCCCAGGCTGCGTTTCAACTGCTATTCTGCCTGAGTTGGGTATAAAGAGGTCTAAAGTGCATTGAATAGTTAAAAAGCTCTTTCCAGGAAAGGATAAGATCAGTTGTCAGTAGGTGTCCCAGACACAGAGAATGCCCAACTTCTTTAGCATCTGTCCTCAGAGGCTCTGGAGCAAGTGCATCTTCCTCACCAGCACCAAGGATTTGTCTCCCCTCCCCCTGCCCTCCACTGCTCTCCGAGCAGCAAGTCAACATCTCGAGGCTTTGCTATGCAGGAGAGCTTGGCTTCATAACAAGCTTGGAAACTGGTGCCTGGAGAGGAGACATACTTTGCCATGGAGACAGCATGTGTGATTTCTTGAGGACACTGATCACAGTTCCTCTTCATAAGTGCCTGCTACCGCAGGGCATGCAGAAAACCTTGGTAGAAACCATCCATTTGGTGTGTGAGGCTGCCACAGCAGGACTTACTAACCAGGACTTGAAACTCGCCTGGGCCTTGCTCTCAGTTCCACATTTTTGCTGCAGCAGTTGTTGCGTCAAGGCCCAGTATCACTTCACAGGATGGAGATCTCTCTGAATTCAGAGGGACCAGAGAGGCCCGCCAGTAGCGTGGTATTTGTCTTTGCTTGGTATGTCCTGCTCGAACAGTTAACATTGTGTTGGGTGGTAGAAACTTTAGTTAACTTGAAAGCTAAAGCCTGGACAAATGGAGTGGGCTGATTCTAACTGACTCAGCAGCTGTTTTTCATGGATAGGTAAAACAAAGTCATTGAGGGAAGGGTATTCTTTTGCAATCTACTATAAAAGTTCCAGATGTTTTTTTCTTTGCAGTGTTTCTCTGCAGATGTTATTTTTTCTTGCATTTCTTTCTATTTCTATACAAACAGAAAGATTTTTTTCCCCTAAATTGCTGTATTTTAAGGATGTTGTACATGCTTATTAAGTGCTCCGTTATTCTTCATGGGAGTGTTGTCATGCATCCCAGGACAGGCTTGGATGCACCCAGGCTAATGTTTCTGAATAACTGTGCTGGTGGAGCTGTCACTGTGCCTTACAGCTGTCTAGCCCTCTGGAATTAAAAGTATAGAAGGAATATCCTCAGACTTGGACCTTTGTATCCTTAAATATGAGAGTTAAAGATCATAGAATGGTTTAGGTTGGAAGGGACCTTAAAGATCATCTACTTTGAACCCCCCTGCCATGGGCAGGGACACCTCCCACTAGACGTGGTTGCTCAAAGCCCCATCCAGCTTGGCCGTGAACGCTTCAAGGGATCGGGCATTTACAACTTCCCTGGGCAACCTGTTCCAGTGTCTCACCACCCTCAGAGTGAATTTTTTTTTCCTAATATCTATTTTAAATCTCCCCTCTTCCAGTTTGAAGCCATTACCCCTCGTCCTATCACTAAACTCCCCGATAAGGACTCCCTCTCCAGCCTTCTTGTAGGCCCCCTTCAGATACAGGAAAGCTGCTATAAGGTCTTCCCAGAGTCTTGTCTTCTCCAGGGTGAACAACCCCAACTCTCTCAGCCTGTTTTCATAGGAGAGGTGCTCCAGCCCTCTGATCATCTTCGTGGCCCTCCTCTGGACCTCTCCAACAGCTCCATGTCCTTCTTATGTTGAGGGCTCCAGAGCTGGACGCAATATTCCAGGTGGGGTCTCACAAGGGTGGAGTAGAGGGGCAGAATCACCTCCCTCAACCTGCTGGCCACGCTTCTTTTGATGCAGCAGAGGGTACGGTTGGCTTTCTGGGCTGCGAGTGCACATTGCCAGCCCATGTTGAGCTTCTCATCCACCAACACCCCCAAGTCCTTCTCAGAGCTGCTCTCAATCCATTCTCCAAGATGTCAGGATTAAAGACAAGTTTGTTTGGTTAGTCCCACTAATAATGGATACTTCTGAGTTAATTCACCCATGAGAAGTGCATGTGTCCTACAGGTATTTTTTGTTGCTCCTTTCCAAACGAGTAAGAAATACATCTCGAGAATCATGACAATGCACCTTACTGCACTGAGCACAGAGGAGACCACTTTTTCCCAGGAACTAATCCAGCACAGCTGCTGTCACCTAGTTATATACTGCAGCATCTAGTTGAGGTATCAGTGACTACATGTGGTCTCACATCTCCCAGGGGGTTGTCTCATACCCAGTTGGAGCACCCCTGTAAGAACCATAAACTGTTGCTCACTAGTACAGTATGTCTTCTGTTACTGGGGTCGCTATGAGAATAAAAAATCTCAGAGTCTCTGCTCCAAAGGTGTTCCTGATTCTTTATGACATGGTCTTATGCTCCATTTACTTTTAGACAGCTTTACTTTGAATAGCAAGTCTGTGTTTGATGCCACTTTTGGCAGACCAGTCCTGCAGTCATTGTTTAAGTAAAATGAACGCTGAGCTCTAGGATCTGAGTGATGGCTGAATGACATTAACAGAATGTGAAAAAGAACTTGGGAATGGTACTGTCTGTGTCAGACCAATGTCCAGCTGCCCAGGTGTTCTGTCTCCAAAAGCAGGAACAGGAGATATTATTTAGGAAGGCCATACTAGCCTGGCCACTTGCTGCGTTCCATTCCCCTTGACTTCCCTAGCACCCAGAACAGTTTTATTAGGGATGTTAGACTGTAGCTCTGCTTAGCCCTTTCTGTATTTGCTTATGGACTCTTGGTCCATCAGGTAATCTCATTTTTTTTAATGATTCTACAGAGGCAGTCTCCCTCCACAGCCTTCTGCATCAGCAAGTTCCAGAAGTTCACTAGGTGCTGTGTAAGGAAGTACTTTTACCTTTTTTAAATCAATCTCCTACTGGTTTCATCAAGTTCTATTTCTAATATTGCAAAAGTTGTGGAAGAGTTCTGCTTTCAGCTTCTCTACCAACTGTGTGATTCTATAAACCTTACTTATAATCCCTCTCTCAGCTACCTCCTCTTCAAATTGGAGCCCTAATCATTTTTAGTCACTTGTTCCTTGTTAGAGCAACTGCTCTGTCCCTTGGGTTGTTTTAGTTGCCATTCTCTGGACATGCAATAACTCTACTACATCCGTCTTGAGGTGCTGGGACCAGCACTGTGAAGAGTATTCAAGATTTGAGAGGGATACTGCAGTTTCTCTAAGAAGACTCTTTAGTCACATGCACTTCATAAATCCACTGTAACTCTGATCCTGAGGTGTTGTCCGTTTGTAAGCTATACTGCTTCCTTCTGAGTTACGGAGTCGGATGGATGTTATGCTAGGGCGCAGGAGGGGCATCGTGTGTGCCATATCTTTCTGCTTTCCAGTCCAAAATGCCAGAGTTTACCAGGACATAGTTTTGACTCATACGAACAAAAGTATTGGTATATGTGCAGACCAGAAGTGGAATACATATTTACAAACCATTTAAAAAACCTACCCTAACTGTAAATAACTGACTGTTCTCTTCTTTTTAGTCAGTATATGGCTAACCTTGGACGTGCACATCTATAATGATACCTGGTTTTATAGATTATATTTGTTATTTGTTTTATTTTTTACAATTTTTTATAATTCGTTATATTACATTATTATTATGAGAAAGACATAGCTTTCCAATAAAGCTACCTCGTGTTGTCATATCAAGGCAGTATCTCCATATTCATTGCAGATGGTGTATTGCAGAAATAAACTTTCTTATATTTATTCTTTAACAAATATTGAACCATTGCCGTTAAAGCAAAGTTCAGATCCATACATCTGGTGAACTGAAGGAAACTGTTACAACATAGTTGTCATTAACACAGTCTCTCTTTAGCAATTTCTGTATTGATGGATTTACCATTTTGTGGTTAAACAATTTTTCATCCTGGAATATTTCTAAACCACTTTCTGATAGAAATCAGAAAAATTGAGGTTCATTTTGTACATCGCTACTTTGGACAGCTCTATCTGGAGAAAAACAAATATAGCAGATAGAAATTAAAAGAAAAGGGGACAAAATAATCTGAGCTAGAAAAAGAAGAGTGCAAGTTTATTTTATTTCCTTGGTTGTGTAGGAGTCTTGTTAACCAGTATGTAATGCATAGTCATGTAATAAAACATGCTAGACATTAAAAGGCAAAAACCCAGTTCACAGATGTTGTAACGTTATGAGATAATTTTAGGGAGTGAATGGGGTGAAAAGGCTGGATTTGTTAGAGAGGAAAATACCTATGGAGGCCTTTTCTGTGAGCAATACCATGACTTCATTACCATGTCAATTCTGGGAAAAGGCTCTGATTTAACACAGCAGTTGGCTGGATCCATATGGAGCTGATGAACCTCTGAATGAATAGTGAATGGAAAAACTGCTGGAATCTGCCTTCAGCTTTGTTCCCAGGATGACCAATGTAAAAGGCCTAAGAGCAATACTGCACAGATGGTGTAAAGAGGTAAGAAATCTGCAGGGTTTAGTTTACTTTTCCTTACCCTACACTGTTTGGGGTTTTATTTTTTTAACCATATTTCAGTTTCTCCAACGCTATTTGCTTAAATGTCTTTACTCAGAAAAAAATGTGAAAAAAAGAAAAGCTTTTGGGAAATGAAATGAAATCAAAAAACATATGTAGCAGTAAACATTTACATAAAAATACAATTTAAAATGTTGAATTTTGTATGGTATAGAAGTAATTGCAAGCATAATTATGAAATCCTGAAAAAAAAAAGCTAGTTAAAAGTTTAACAAAGAACTTTGGAATTACTTCTTCAATTCACCCTATGTTGTGGGAATATGCAGATGTTCACATTTACACAGTCATGTATGTCCACTAGGGTTACATGCTTTTATAGTCTGAAGCATCATCACAAGTGCCAATACAGTAAATCAAAAGACTCTCTGGCATTATCTAGTTTCCTTTCTGGCTTTAAAAGTTAGAACAGATGTCACAAGAGAGGACAAAATGGATTTTACCCACCGAGAGGAGCTTTTCTTGCCATCATTAATAGGAGGCTCCTTGAAATGCTAATGTACACAGTTTGTGTTGCCGGGTTTGCATAGAGATGGTGGGAAACAGCTCTGATCCCAACAAAACCTTTTGTTATTAATCAAGAAAATCTGCTCTTCTGAAACAGCAAAGCACTGAAATGGTGTGGCTACTTGCAATGCAGAGATCTCTATAGCAATCTCCAATGAACAAAAATGTAATAAAAACTGTTCAGCAGTTCTAGGAGATATGGCACATCTAGCAATTTATTTGCAGTGGTTTTGCATACACCTTCTACTTTCCTTTGTCATTTCAGCATGGGTATTTACAGTGGAAAGATTACACTGGTTCTGTATTTTTTCTGAATCTCCACTCTTTAAAATCTTGTTTCATTTCATACCAAATCTAAAAAGCAAGCTTGGGGCAGAAAGAACTTTGAAAAGCAAGCTTTTCTTCTTGAAAAAATCTATCACGGAGCATGAGTTTCTGTTTGATTTGATGTTAATACCATGCAAGATATTTTTGCTTCATTAGAATATAGGATTATGAGATCTTGTGAGCCCTTTGTGAGCACAAACATACTCTGCAATATTAGGACTAGTATGCTCCTCCTGTTGTAAATGGGACTTAATAATTTTTAGTAGTCTTTAAGAGAGGAGGTTCAGACCCTGACGTTGCTTTGTGACACATGACCTCTTATTTTTAAGAAATACCAATGCAATTAAATCACAAAGTACTAACTGCTGTCAGACATTCATTGCCTTGTATAGGATGCCTCAGCAGAAGCCTTCTTTTCCCAAAAGTATTTGGAGTATGAATTAATGCCAAAGATTCAAGGAAAGCCTGAATTAAAATGTAAATTCTTTGCCTGGTATTACTCATCACTGAAATCTCTGGCCCAGTCTCTGATCAGAGTTACATTAAATTCCCTATCAATTTATTGTACACCAGTTCCACAACACATTAATGTGTCCTTTCACAGATTCATTGTGCTGAGACTTCAATATATGGGCACAAGAGAATGAATTAAGGATGAAGCATTAGCTCAGAGTTTAAGCCTCTTTTAATTTCCTTGCCTCTGTGGATCTAAAGCAGATACTTAACATTTTGCATTGCCATAGATTATTGCACTTTAATTTCTATTGTGGGTTTTTTTTTAATGATGGTAATAAGCAGATAGTAAAAATAAATAAAAATAACTTGTTATAATTCATGCAAGATGTTTGAGATGACCATTGTATAGTTGCGGGATAATACAGTATACGTAGTAAATTTTAAAAGGGGAATGTTTTTGTTCATAGCTCCGTCTGATACAAATTTGGTAAAGCCAGCAGGAAAGAAAGGAGTGGGATGAGAGGGGATGGGGAGCTTATGTGAAAAAAAAAACGAGTGAAATATCACTGATTCCATCACCGAGGAGCTGTTTCAGTAGTAGGAAACGCTGCAACAGGCAAGCAGGGAAAAACAAAGCTGTAAAAACAACTTTCAAGTCAGAAATGCCTTTGGCGTTGTAAGAGGTCTATAGATGAAATGACCAAGGCTATCTCTGGATACCTCCTACAAAAGGATTATCTGCTCTCTAAATTTTGATGAGTAGAATTTTTCCCAGTCTCATTTTCCTTCCAACTTTACAGTTAAACTTCTGATTTCACAAAAGCTGCATTTCAAGCAGGTCCAAAGTGCCTGAACCCCTATAGCAAAGGGTCTCCACAACCTCTGCTGCTGAACACAAGACCTCGCTGCTCCTGTGAGTGTGGCCAGATTAACTTGTATGAGGTTGCACTGAAAATCTCAGTTTGCAAGGAGGGGGTACTGTTCATCCAAAATAACAAGCAACAACAAAAAATCCTACCGAGCGTGCTTAGTGAGACCTGCTAAGGCTTTTGTCAGGGACTAATGACTTTGACCTCACTGTCCAATCCCTCAGCGTAGAGGTAGGGATGAAGACTGTTCTTGGGAAAAATCTTGATTAGGACGGCTGAACTGTCCTGTGTCAACAAAATGCCCTGCAAACCCTTTGTCTTAATAGCACTGAACCATTGAGCACAAACATATTTAAGGCATATTGCCCTGTGTAAGACTTCTGTCGACCTATAAAGTTTCAGTGATTTAACAAAAGGCATTTTTTTCAGAAGTACTGTACTTAAAATTGCTTCAAAACTTTGCAGAAGCTCAAATGTATGGATTTCAACCAGGTTGGAAATCTACAGTTTAGTTTGTGTGGCTAAATTATGAGCTAAACTGATATATCGGTAGTTTGAAATACATGTGTGTAGGGGTTTTCAGATAAACTGGTTTTTAAACTAGTGTAAATTCTTTGTAGAGTATGTAGACCTGAGGATTTTCACCAAGGATTAAATGTTAACTGACTACTTCCCTGTATGGTCCTTGCCAAATTTTGTTCTCACTTCCTCTGGTCCTGAGTAACTTCACTGCATTTGAAGTGGTTATTCTAAATTTGTCCCAGTGTAACAGACCAAAATTTAGCTTTATGAGTCTCTTGGAGGAGCATTGTCTTCTGTTGGTATGTTTATAGATTTTTGGCTGAGAATCTGGAATAGATGAGCAGTCAAATTCAGGTGTGAACCCTTTCCCTACCCTGCCTTGTAGTGAAATCTCCTTGTCTCAGTTTTTATATACCTGAAAAACGGGTGTGAATTGATATAAAATCAGATCTCTTCACTTGTTCCTTTGGTAACCTTTTTGCAGCCAGCTTAAAAAGGCAAGGTCCAAGAAATCCAGTCCCATTTCCCACATTGGAATTGCTGTTCCTGGCAGTAAGTGTTTATAAAATCAAATTCCTTTTCTGGAGTAAAAACAATACTTTTAAAAGTCAGGCTGTATATGTACATTATTTTGGGATAGATCTTCAGTGGAGTTTCTAAAATGAAGGAAGTATTTATGATATGAGGGCCTTCAAGCTTTAGAGGACCGTATATGGCAAGCGGCAAAAAAAGGTCAATCTTTTTGTATATTTAAATCAGTCTCCAAATTACTTTGAGTCTTGTATCATTTCTGCTTTCTCTGTGTCTTTTTCATTAAACTTCCATAGTCAGGTAGCACCCTACAAGCTGTGTTGAATCCGACACCTAAGATAGCCTTATAAACCCTGCGGACATTAAACTACTGGAAAACAGATTGGGTTGGTAAAAATAAGTGTGCATGTTCTCACAGAACCTGAGAAAATCACACCTTCACTTTGTTAAAAAAAATCTGTTTGTGCCACTCCAGTAATCACTTCATAACTGGTGGGAGAGCAGAACATATGTCTCAAAAGTGGTGGAATATAAAAGCCTCTACCTCTAATCCTATTTTCTTTAAGAGAAAAAAAAAAGCAACAAAACCCCCCAACCTTTTCAGTATGTCATCTGTAAAATCAGTGCCAAGGGTTTTCTGCTTAAAAATCACAAATGAAATGTAAATTGCTCATGAAAGCAAAATGAAACAGAGTTTTTTTTTTTAATGAGGTGTGTAATGTAGTAGGATCATGCACTAAAATGCTTGCTTGAAGCAGGAACAGAGAATATAAAGAGGAGCCCAATCCTGGCCTCCTCACTCAGGCAAACTCTTCATGTGTAGATGACTTTTACAGAATACCTTAGCATTACTGCAACGACGTGCTGAATAACCCCTAGTCTGAAAAAGGGGAACCCTCTGAAGTTGGGGACTAAGGCTTATCCCTGGCACTTGCAGTTTACAGGGCACGGTCACCTATCTGTTCTTCTCTGTTCAGTAAAGTGTCCTGATTAGAGCAATTACACCTGCATCTGCCTTCTTTTGGAATAAATGTAGTTTAACAATATTACCATGGGATGATAAATACAAACTATATTTTAATGGAGCTGGTTTTACTCTGCTACTTGCACGTGGAAGGCTGCAGCAGCTGTCACAATATCAGAACTGCTCTTCCAGAAGCATTTTGATACCTTCCCTACCAATTGGTAGCTGTACCATCCTGTTCCCAGCTTGGAAGGGCAATGTAGCATTAGGAATTTGTGACCTGGGAGGGATGATTTGTTTTACTTTTGTGAATATTAATTTCCATTATTCCTTTGTAATTTTTCCATGGAAGTTTTGAATTCAATTCCTTGTTATCAATTTGTTTGTTGCCATGAATTTGTTCTGCCTTCTGCCCCTTTCTTATTTTTTTAGGAGGAAACTTTATGTGCTCCAAATAGCTGGTGATTTGAATAGGAATTTGGCTGTGTCAGGGCAGCAAGAGTAGGGTTATAAACGCTCAGGCATTTTGTGGCGATTTCTGTGAACCTCCTTGGTTAATCCTTTTGCAGTTTTATTAGCAAGCGGAGTCCCGAAGAAGTAAAGCAGTGTCAACAAGGGTGTTGTGAATGGCTTTTGTAGCCCTGCTACAGCTAACGAATCCTACGTGCCTGCTGTTCCCCAAGCATTTCTTGGTTAGTTGTTTATGAGGGCTGAAATCGCCTCTTTTCAAATTTACCTTTCGGACTCTGCACCAGTGGGGTAAATATTAGGTAACGGAATATTTACAGAGGGGTCATTTCCATCGGGGATGGATGGGACCTGAACATTGATCTGCAGGGGAGGGGAGGGCAAAAGAAAAAGGCTTCTTTTCTTTCAGGGGGTTGGGTGGTTAAATGGTCAGTAGCTTGAATGCTGTAATGTGCGGCAAGGCTGCTGCTTGAAATAAATGCTGGGAAGAAATCTAAGTCTAATGCTACAAGCATAAAGAGGAGATGATGGTGATTTAAAATGTAATCAGCAGGACAAATGTATCCCACTTTAACACCGTTGAAATGAGCGTGGTGACAGGTTATGCCTGGGAGACTTTGGTCTGGCAGTGTCCAAATTAAATGTGAAAATACAAACTAACTGCTGACATTAGACACAGGGGTCTCGGGAAGGTTTTTTTTTGTCAGGATTCAGATGCTCTTTCATCTTCCTTACAAACCCCTTCCATCTCCTCTTTCCTTCCATCTTGCTAATGAGGGAGGCCAGATGATTGGCGATCCCGCCAAGCCTGTGCTAAGCCCCGGGGCTGTTCAGTGATCGGTGGCTTCCCCAAACTGCCGCCTTTCGTTCCCAGCCGTGACCTCATCCTTCTGCTGGTTTCACGTAGGTTGACATTGGGCTGTAGAGCTCCTCCAGGCAGCACCTCCAGCGATATCTTGTCCTTGGCACTGTGCGGCTTCAGGTGTGACTCAGATGGATAAATGCCACTGAAGGAGTGACCTGTACCGTAGACCACACCACCCACTTTTTGTCTTCTTTCCAGCTCCAGACCTCACTTCTGGGGTACAGGCCAACAAACAGTCCAAGGATTCAAAAAGTACTTATCTTTAAAATCATACTTTGCTAAATAAATCTTTCAATTGATACAGGGCGTATAGCTCTTCGATAACTTATTGCACAGTGGGTGTTAATGGATGTATATTTTGTGGAAATGAAAGCATGCACATACTGTGTGTATTCATAATTGCTAAGGAGTTATTTATTCAGGTAAATAAGATTTTGCTAAGCAGTACTCAGCTATGCCTAACCTTTATTTATAAAAGTAATACTTGGTATGGTACAATTTCTTAGAATCAAGCCAAAATAGCAGCAAAGAGAGTAGGTAGAATAGATGTTGTAATGAGGATTATAGCATTTGCATTCTGGTGATGATTATGTATTCTAGATGCCAAATCAGATTGTATTATAAAATTCAAAATTAAGAAAATATTGTACCTAGTTCTATGTGCCATTATTTTAAAGCAGATCTGGATGAAAAATACTGGGTTTTTTTGCTTTAGAATAGCTATTATACAGCCTTGCGCTCTCATCTTTTCTGCGTCTTTCACTCTGCCTTTGTTCTTACTCAGAACACAATAAATAAGTCACCAATTTGTGCACACCTTGCGTATGAAGAGGACTGATTCCATATTTTCAGTGCGCCATACAGTCCTTCTTCCACCTCTCTCTCCTTTTCAGGTAAATTCTACTTAGCAGTTCATTTCTGTGTAACCTCGATGATTTACAGTACTCTGGAAATCCTCATTAAATGCTAGTGAATAACTTAAAAAAAAAAAGTAAAGCAGAACTGTTCGTCTTGCTGTGTCTTTAAATCTGACCTTCATTGTTTAAGTTGCATTTGAAAAAAAAAAGTGTCAAGTTGTTGAAAGATGCGTGCACTCCATTACGCTGTGCTCAAGGCACTGAGAAAATCCCACTGAGGCAGTCACACCAGCCAGTGCTTACAATGCTACATTTTAAATGCATATTGGAAAAACAATGATAACAAAATGAATTTCCTGCTTTTAATATCAATATAGTTAAGAAAGCGTAATTACAACAAATGCCAGGATTTCTTTTCAACAGCAACCTAGCTGGCTGGTGGTTGCGATGAATCACGTTGTGGTTTAAGAATGGAAATTCGCTCGGGCTGTGCGCGGGTGCTCCCGGGTCCCTCCAGGCACGCGGGTCCCAGCGCGGACGTGGGTGGAAGAGGGGCTTTGGAGGAATGCGGCTACCTCCTCTTGTCTCACCTCTTCTGCGTTTCCTCTGACTCATGCTGGTGTTTTGAGGTGGATTTCCTCTCTGCTCCCCACCTAGTATACATTCGGAAGTTCAAACGTATATACGCTCATTTTTCTTTGCTTCAGGCTTCTTGGCGAAGGGAGAGATCATTTAAAGCCCAGTACCGCAGTTGCATACTGGGCTTGCAGTCAAGGCAAGTCAGGCCTGCAACAGTGGCGGCCGTACTGGAAAAAGAGGTTCTTTTGCTTGAGTAAAGGGAAAAATAGAAACAAGAGGATCTCAAATAATGAAAGAAAGCTTAGTGTGCACGAAAACCTGGCACTTTTCTAAAAGACATACTGAGTCAACTGGAAACCAAGTTACTATAGTCTAGAGCTATTTGAATGACATTTTTGAATAGTTTTTTTCCATTAATTGTTGAATAAATGACTCAGAAACACATTTGCCCCTCTTTGGCCAGCTTTATGTATGGTTGAATACTCTTCTCCAAATAAATTATTCATAAATTTTAAGCAATCAGTGAATAATTTATTCAAAATATTTTTTTCATTATTCAGTTCTCCATCCCATGGTGAAACTCTGACTATGTTAAAGTTAGTGAAAAAATTCTGAATGACTTGACAGATGCCAGGACTTGACCCAGTTAAAAGTCTTTTGAAAACTCAGCGTTGCTTTTACTTATGAAATTTTGGTTTAAATATTAGTGGTAAATTTGCCTGTGAATTTGTTGATGTGTAGAAAAAAAATGGGCAGGAATTACTCCAGCTTTTATTAATATAATTCATTTAAGTTATAATTTGAATCTGGATATGTGAATGCACAGTTAAATTGCTTTTTTTAGATTTCCACAACGTGATATTTCCTGTCATCTGAAGTCCCAGTTTATGAATAAAATCCTATGACAATTGTTGAAGAGGGCTCAGGTCCTGGCTAGTTTCCAGTTTTGAGTATTACTAAAGCTATTCAGGAGTACACCAGTTTTTGCAGTTTTTTTTTACATTGCAGCAATCTTTCAAAGCGTTTGGAGTTCAGGGTGTGTTTAACTGTTCTTTTTATTGACCAGATAAAAATGTTTCAGATGTTTCCAAAATTCTGACAAAAAGTGTCATTTTTTTTTTATTGACAATTTATTTGCATTTTACAACCAGGTCTGGTAAATATAATACGCCAGCCTTAATTCTCCCTGGAAATATGACGTGGGTCTTCACTTCCTGTCTTAAATTTGTATTGTGTAACTCCATGCAATTAAGGCATGGCTGGCGTTATGCCATTGTTCATGGGTGAAATGATTCCTATGTAAATACTTCATTTTGTACCGTTAATTGGCAAATGGTATAGAGTGGTTTGGGATCCATCTGGAGAAAAGTTACTGCATATGCATATGGTCATTATTACTGCGTTATCTTGTTCCTTTAAGATACACAACTGCTTTATTATTTGCTGAGCTCCAGGAGAGTACTTGTTACTATACAGAAATACTACTGCCCCATGGAGCCCACAATAGACTTGGCTGAGTGAGACAATAGGTATTGAGCTGTGTGAAATACACGGGTTGGAATATTCACATTTCTTATTAACGGAGATCTAAAAATCTCTCTACAGCATTACGATTAAGATGCTTTGTAGGAGAAATGCACTGCAAGTGAATGACAAATGAGGAGAAAAGTAACTTGGTGAATAACAAAAGAGAGGGAGCAAAGCCTAAAAGAGGGGGGCAGAAAGATGAGAATGGGAGGAGGATTCACGTGGGGCATTTTAGAGATAGCTTGGAAGGAGGGAGGAGAGGTTGGGAAACTTGTGCCGTTTGACAGATATGATAGAGGGAGGGAAGGGAGTTGTAAAGGAAGATAAGCGGGTACAGAGCAAAGCAGAGCAGTGATTTTAGCATTGTGATTTGGATTGGGAAACGTCCAGTGATCAGGGTGTTGCATAACTGGGGGAAACAATGACTACTGACGTCTGGGGATGGAGAAAAGATGAAGGGGTGAAAGGAGTTGGTGAAGAATAAAACTGCATAAGGTGTAGTTTCAAGACTCTGTGTAATACAGAAGATTGGATATCCTTTTTGAGAAAAGAGAACTGTTTGAGATAATGGAAATTCAGATGTTGATGTTGTGATATACTAGGAACAGGTGATGTGAAATTTCACTGAAAGGGGAAGAAGAACTGAGATAAAAGGCTGGGTTTGGATGCGGCTAACTGAAAATGTGGCAACCATTTCAGGAGCTGCCAATTCATTAATTAACTAATTTATTAGTTGGCTTTAAACTCAGTCAGACCTTTCTCTGAAGCTGGAAGATCCAGCCAGGCCTTTTCCTCAGAAGAAAAGTAGGAAAAATCTCCTACTGAATTTTTTTTGTTTAAAATTTGTGATGGAAAATCTTTTTTTCCTCTGTTGCTCAAAGATGTTGCTAAAAATGAAGCCCCAGATCAACATGACGTTGAGGATCCTGAACCTTTGCAACCACATGTGGTAAGAAGCTATCTTAAGAGAAAGATACCAGAGCTCGATAGAACTGAGAACCATTCCTGCTCTTCCTTAGGTGTCTGTTGGGGTTTTGGACAAGTCACCATTTCTGTGTCTCATTTCTTCATACTGAACAGACATACTAGTTTATTTCTGATTTCATTCATATTTTAATGTGTTCAGGGTATGAGCCCTGGGAGGCTTTTGTCTTGGATTTGGCTTACCTCATCGAGAGATAAGCAGGTCCATTTATATCCACCTGATCAGGTCCACCTGATTTATATCTGAAGCAATTGGAGTGATGCTTTTGAGGTGTCTTTCCATCCTTATTGGCAAGACAGAGATCAAAGGGTGGGTGTATTCCAACTGGATACCTCACAGAGATGCCTATGTTGTATAGGGTCAGTTCAGATCTTCATGTGTCTATGCAATGCAAAGCATAAATGGGAATACAGTCTTGGAGTGTTTAAGTTCCACAACCCTAATTTAACTTCTCTTCATTGCCTGCATATGGAGTTGGGTTGGAAAGGTCTGAATTATGGATGAACTGAAGGGGATGCTATTCTATTGATCTTGGACACTGCCCTGGTTGTGACATGTAAGTTAGCCATATACAGGTTGAATATGATCCCACATCAAAACAAAAATGATACTGATATAGTATGGTAATCTGAAGATTCAAAATTAAAAAGACAGGCTATTGAAATTGTTATCAGATGTAGTGTCTGAAACACACTTTTCTCTAGAGAGAAAAAGGGTTGGCTGTGGCAGTTGCATGGTCTCAGTTGTGAAACTTTTTAGCAGAAACCACTGTATAAAGTCTTTTTCTGATGTGAGTGCCCACACATGAGACTTTCTGTAAATATAGAAAACAACATAAATCTTAGCAGTAAACAGTATCTTGTGTAAGTGGGCTGTGTAGATTGATGTGGAAGCCTTGAACAAATGAGAAGAACTGTTTAGGGTACGCAGTTAAATTCACTTAATATTGCCTTGATTAATGGTAGGATTTTCATGTATCAGATAATTTTGCGCTAATTTGGTACAACTGTGTCTGCCTAATAACAATCAATAGTAAATGATTTCCTGCTTAAATATCCATTGAAAATCAGTGTTTTCCTGCTTCCAACTGCACTTAGTGTCAATCATTGCACATGGCACTGCTCAACACAGGCGATTTTTCTATTTTCTAACACAGGCGATTTTTCTATTAACCACTTAACATATGTATATGTATATTTAAGTCTGGTTTCATCAGGCTAGACTCTGAGACATTATTTACGTTGAACTGTACATGACTAGTCTCAGTGCAATAGTCTCAGTCCAAATGAAGATGCTGCTCTACTAGAGTGAGCATCTCCAGACCTGGCCCTTGACTTATTGGATCAATGATTAGAACAACCCTGAAAGGTTTTTTCACTCCTTAGTAGATGAATTAAGTGTATGAAACTCAAATCTACTTTAATGATTTAGTTCTGTGCTAGAGGAAAATCGAGTCTCTTACTGGAAAAGCTGACTGTGTTAAACTGTCAAAAATGTGGCAAAGAGATGCTGGTGAAAGGAAGGGTTGGAAGTATTTTTCATGACTGTTTTTTCTTCTGGTGCTGTGTTATTTTGCTTCCAGTCCATTTCTTTTTGTGAAAGATGAACCAAAATGGCTGACAAAATCATAGGCACAAGGCATACGTGAGGTGGCATTCTGGGCTGGAAAACCATCTTGCAGTGCTGCACAGTACATCATCCCTCTTTCCATATGTCTTTGCTTACTAGTGAGGATGAGTAGGTGTTGAAGTAGGAGGTACTACCTGAATCATCTGAGTGAGAAATAAATTGCTTGGGTAGGCAATCATCCTATCTGCAGGTAGACAGGTACCCTACTTTTGAAGTGCTCAGGTTGATGTGTGTTGAGAAATGTATTTCTTTTGTCTGGCTTTGTTTTCAGTTTCAGAACTCCCTCTCCTAGATAATTACTCTCCTTCGAGGAGATCTCTTTGTTAGTCTCCAGCAAGACAGATGCTTTGGCTTGAGCTGGTAATAGTCCTGTTTGGGGGCTGACAAGCTGGGTGAATTTGCAGTGTGGTTGTATACATCCTCTTCAGTCACCAGTGCTGTGTGTTTAACTTCTCAATATGTTCCATCTGTGGTAGCTAACGTGGGTATGGAATTTATGACTGCAAAGACTATAACATACCACAATACAGGAGTGCCTCTTGAGCTCAAATGATGTTTTTAATCAGTACATTAAATGTTGTAGTTGATTGACAGATGGCTTTTTCTATTTTCTGGAATGAATGTACTCTAACTTAATTGTAACAAGGATATCACATCTTGTATAACACCTTTCATGCTAACGGGTATTACAGAATTTTAAAATCCATGTGCAAGGAACACTTCATGCACCATGGAAATGCAACCACCTTGGGTAAAATGCAGAGAATTTAGGTAGAGGGAATGTAATTACCCATGCTGGAATTTGGCCAGCACACTGAGATTAAAACCCCTAATCTTACAAAGAGTACCAGGGGATCTCTAATGACCACAAATGGTCAGATCACAATTTTATGTCTCTGCCTATAATGCTTTACTACAACAAGGGTATTTTCAATTGTATAGTGCATTCATTATAATTATGCAGCTAATTTTATTCTCATTGTAATTTCCAATAATAAAGTTACAAAAGTGCCACTAAAACGTACGAACAAAATGCTATGACACGATATTATGTTAAATACATTTTTGGGGCATATTCTGCTCTCATTTATATTGGTATCTTTCTTTGAAGCCAATGGAATTGCTCCAGATTTGCGCTGGAATAACTAACAGAAGTTGTCTTTCCAAGAGAGCATTTTTATGCACATATATTGTAGATATGTTTGAAAAGTTAAATATTTATATTCTGTCCAAATATAGGAGAGTCTTTCTTCTTTTATTTTTAAAGCCATAAAATTGTTAACAGACCCATGAAAAAAGAATATTACGGCTCTATGTCTGTTGGTTAACCTTCACCACAAAAATTGATCTGTGGGAATTTCTCACAGTGTAACATACTGTATCCAATTCCATAGTTATTACTGTAAACCTATTAGTGCCACCTGGGTTTGCATATCCGCAATGCTGTCCAAGTGAAGACAGATTAGCTCTATCACATGTTATGCCAGAGGGACAGCCTCACGAGGAGTCTGCCCTCGGGGAGAAAAAAAAGGGCTCAGACCTTTAATGAGAATACAGTGCTTTATAATAGCATTTGGTGGCCTAGAGATTTTCTGTCAAGTCATTTCAAATTAAATTGGCAGCCTTGCAATGCTCAGCCCATATGAGTTTTTGTGCAGCGTATATTGTTAATGTTAAACCAATTCTCTCATAAGATCAACAGAACATACAGAGGCAATGTTTGCATCAGTCCCTCTTTTTAAAGTCTGGGCCTTTAGAAGTGGCTGAAAAAATGCTTTTTGCAGAGCAAAATTTAACTTTGGGTTGAATTATTCATGTGTAAATTCAGACAATTTATTTGTGAAATTATTTGTAAATAATTACACTTTTCTATATAGTGTAATAATGAAATTAGTACCAGTCTAGGAGTGAACTGAATGACTTTGTTACCAATTAGTGTGACTCCACTCCCACTCCCTCAGGCTGACTCCCACTGAAAAGGTGCAGAATTTGCCCCTGAGAACTCCATTTATTTCTGATACTTCCAGGACTTTCCTTTTTTAAAATGTAACATTTATGTGATATTTTAGTCCTTCTAGTGTCTGAAAATTTAAAAAACAGATGATACTTGAAGATAAATTGCTATCCTCGTGCAGGAAGTTTTTTCCTTAAGATTTTCCCATGTTTTTCATTCAGGGGTCACCCTGAAAAACACATATTGGATACCAATGTGGGTATTGATGGGTTATTTTGGGGTCCACATCCTCAAAAGTAGGTAAGTACCATGTTCAATGGAATTCAAGAGCTGGGCAACTGGATAGCTATAAGGATCCCAGTTTGCATTTCCAATTATGCAAAGTTCTAAGAATACCTGCAGGATTTTGAAAGTTCATAAGCTCTGTTACATTTAATGATAAAGGAAGTAGTTTTGCAGTTTGTAAGTGTAGAGCATTAGCTTTAACTATCGCAAGATAATAGATAAAAGTTTGCTTTCTGGCTGAGCAATAGGTTTTGTAGAGACGAAAGTCTAACACCCTGAGTGACGAAAGGGGCTATTTCTGTGTTTTGGAGCTACAGGTTATCTTAGTCCACTCTTGTACTGATATTAGATGAATAATGTTAGTCATGTAATGATAAAAGCAGTTTTTGCTTTTATTAGTGAGCATGTATTTTCCATATTTTTCCTGGAAGGCTGCTAAGATCTTCCGTCCCGTATTCGGTATGTGCACATTCGTAAATCAGGCATGAGTGATTACTTTTGTTAGAGTTATCTAAGTAAAACTGAAGCACTGCAGTCATGAAACAAGTTTGTATTTCCCTTTTTATTTAATATAATCCTTGTTTTGGGATACAGTCCAATACTGTGATTTCATAATATCTCCTACCCTCTGTATTCTGTTTTGTAATTGAAAGAAAAGTGATGACAGAAAATCTTCCTAATGTGATCACATTCTTATATGTAACTGTAAAAAGAAAAATCCAAATCTTGCTTCTCCAAATTAGAGGAGTAGGTCCACTGCATTTGGTAAGAGATTTACACTGCCAGAGCAAGCATGACTTGATCATGTGTGGTGTAAGCTTATTTTTTCCCTCTCTTCTAAATGTGTAGTCATTCTTCAGTGTACATACCTTGGTCAGAATTCAGCTCAATTTTCTTAATTTGCAACACTGGACCAAATTAATCTGTGCTGCAATTCCATTGACCTTTCTAGAGTTACTAAATCATTGGATTTGAACTAATACACTTTTCACTGAGCGCTATGTTGCTTTTCAGGGAGGTTAACACAATAACTACTTTCTATTTCTGCACTCAAACATGAGCATCCTTTCTTTTTTTTTCTTTTAATTCCTGCTAGAGAAAGGAGAGAAGACGAAGTGCTGCTGTAAATAGTGCTAAATAACTAAAAGCTATCCAGAATTGCCTGGAAACCTCAACTCATTAGTTTATGTTGCAATCAATAGTAAAATTCCTAGTGACATTAGGATGGCAGGAATTTTGCCACTGTTGCGTCTGGTTATTTTCACAGTCAACTGTCCTTCTGTAAAAGTGGGGTTCAGTTTGCATAAAGGTGCTACCCTGAAGGGTCCTTCTTTCCATTGACAGTAGAGGAATCTTAGGTGATTAACTCCAAAATAGCTACAATTAGAGAAAAAAAGTGCCCAAGTCAAACGTTAAAGAACCTTGCCACTATCTCTAGTGGTGTCTTTGAAGTTCAAAAGCTAGGAGTCACATTCTTCAGTGTGCCTCGAACAAGCTGCGTCTGATATGGGAAGGTGGATAAAGCTGGCCGTCTCTCTGAGGCTACGGGAACTGGCTTAAGCTGATCTTTTTTTGGCCTGAACTCATCTATCACCGTTTCATATGGTGAATCTTGGTAACAGAACAAGGGGATGCATGAGCCTTTCTGTGTGAAGTTCTTGATTCTGTGTCTTGATCTTGAAATGATGCTGTACGCATTAAGGTTTACTATGTGTAGGCAACATCGGGATTACATAAAATGCTCATGTGCGAAGAGTTTTTTGTTTGTGTGTAGTATTTGCAGCTTTGGGGCTTTAAGAAACAAATTCACACTGGCAGCATCAGTAAACTTGAGTCTGTGTGCTCTGAGAAATAATTGGCCTAGGAAGACATTATATTGAATAGGATTCTGAGAGCCTAGTTGAAATTTATTTAAGATTCAAGTATGTATTTAATAGATCATACGAGTTATAGTCAATTGATTTGATCAGTTATTATTAAGGTTTGAGATACTGGACCTAATTCTGTACTTTCCTAAAACTTGCGTGGTCCGACTTAAATCATAGAAGATTCATGTGAGGTGTTATTTCCATTTTACACAAGTATCAGCGTTCGTATGTTATGAAGAACCTGGAAATTTATGCCCTAATGGTGACGTGCCTTGCATCCGAAGCAACACAGTGCAGACCTACAGCAACGCATCTGCAGGAGGGAACTGTGGGTGCTCTGGACCAGGTGCCCAGGCTGTGCACATTCCAGGAGGATACTTCAGGCTGATGCTAGTCTAGTCCCACTGACTGAATGTCAATAATCTGAGTAAATTAGGGTGCTTCCGGGACACATCTTTCTTGTTTAGCTCTGAGACCACCACACAATGTGAGCTCAAGTGCAGTAAATGGGGATGATCGGGAGGTTCGACTCAAAAGGGTCCTTGTGATCCCAGCTAAAGCAGTAATATAGATGCATTCACGTGGAGTGATCTGTGCATGAGAGTTGCTCACTTCATTAAGTGACTGCTTTTAAATCTTAATTTGCTTTTCTTGAGACTTTGTATTTAATTCTTCTGCCATCACTCACCCGTTCAGGAAGAGCCAATGCAGGTCTGTGGTTCCTGAGAGCATCAACCAAAGTTTTCTACTTCTCTGGCCTTGTTGTAGAAGTGTATCAGCATGAGCAGATCAGCAGCGATGATATAGAATGCAGCTGTGTGATCTGAATGTCCTTACTGAGTAGGCTTTGATTAGCCGGTCAGCACAGTAGTGTATTTTAAATCATTTTTTTTCTCCTTGTGAGGTGTATTGGTATGCCTTGGTTCACTGAACACATCCCAGAACACATCACCCTTGAATATCACAAATACACATACTCTGCATGGATTGCAATGAGCCTTGTGGTACTTACATAGATGCAAACCAGGAAGAACCACAAGGTGGAAAATAAATCTGAAACCGTATCTCGCTGAGGAGTGTTACTGCAACTAAAAAAATATCCAGTATAGAAGCTAGATCCAAACACATTGCTGTTTATTCCTCTGCAATTCTCCTTTAAAACTTCTGATGGTCTTTAAACTGTTGTACTAATGTTTCAAAAGAAATGTAATTTTACAGAGTGACTTGTCTGGGAATAGAATGAGATGGAACATCTGTCCTTCTGAACTGTTGGAATTGCTTGGCTGAAGCAAATGCAAGATGAAAAAAATGGAGATAAAAAGACAGTTTAAAAAAAGGGACTTGTTAATCTTTTCTCTAAAGCACATACTAAACTTTTCAAGTTAAATTTACTCATACTATTTCCTGCTATTTTATACTACTACATCTTCCCACATAACAACTGAGTTAAAAAAGGAGAAAAGCAAAACTGGTTTCATTACTGAGATAACAGCGTACGCTAGGACAATTGAAAAGTCTGATGCGTTTTCTGATCACAAAACACAGTTTTATGTTTTAAAACGATGTGAAGGAAAGCATTTAATGTTCTAGACTCCTGTATCATATTGTTGCATCTCGGCTAATTATGATGATGATCCTCATTTTGTTCTAAGCTGGTGCTCCAGAAAACATACTGGAATAAACAACCATTAAGATTTCCATGCCAGAAAGCACTTTAAGGCTAGTAAAAGGTAACATTGTATTTTTTAAATGTTTTCAACAGACAGTAATCTATTTTCATGGTGTTCTGTAAACCCTATTATCAGGGCTGCAGATTCCTACACATGACCAGTCTTCAGTAGTGAACAAAAATGGCATCTAAATCCCAAGTGACACTCTTAAGTACTTGGCAGCAGAAGGGCTCTTCTGAGGAAGATTAAGTTAATGGAAGCATTTGGGTAACATCTGCATGACTCTTCGTCCTGGTACGGCCAACTCACACTGCCGCAACACGTGACGGAGGATTTCTTCGATTATCACTTAAGAACAAAACTGGCTGAAGTTCCTTTCCAGGCATTCATCAGGCTGTAATGTATGTGTGAGAGTATATAGGCGGTGTAAACAGGCGCAGTTACAAAGGCCAGCCTGTACGGACTTCGAAGAGGACTTAATAAAAATCAGATTACTCGTTTAATGAAAAGTAAAAGAAATTGGGGGAAGATTTGTTGTTGTAGCTGCTGTTTATTTGTCTTATTTACAGCAAGACGTACTGTCTTTTTCAGTCGAGTGCTGCCGCAGGCACACAGAGCCTCGTTAATACAGGCGATTAATGCACTTGCCCTTCACCTCAGTTGACCTGGGTTTAAATCTGTTATTTTGTTACAAGTTAGAGGAGTTTATTGGCCTTTCTTTAGCCCCTAGCTGGTGCCTTTCCACCTCGTAAAACCACTTCACGATTTGGCATAAGTGCCGTTTTCTGGTGTGAAAAGACGCAGGGTTGCAGCAGCAGGGAGGAGGCAGGTCGCGGCTGAGGGACGTCTGCGAAGGCGCGTGGGGAACCTCATCCGGGGACCGACGGTGTTGGGCTGGTCTTGCTTGGTTTTGCAGAATCCCATTTGAAACCAAGGAGATCCTTGCTTGCCTGCATCACGCAGCATTGGTTTCCATGCCTAGGTTGAACAGAAGTTACCTGGGTTCATTTTCTGTAGGACTAACATTGAAAGAAGAAGGATGAGAGAAACACGAAGCAATTATACTACTATTGAACAGCACAATTTGTATTTGTGTTGAGGTTTGCTGACAGTAAGGACCTGACAGAGTGAAGTCTTAAATTCTTTGAAAAAGTTTTTATTCTCTACTGGTTATTCCCACTCTTTCAAGCCTCCTTTCCTACAAAGTCCAACACTTGCTGTCATCAAGAGGTGATTTTCATCAACAGCTACAGGGGGAACATACAGACCAGTGTCTCTTTATTTCAAGATCTGGCTAATTGGAAAATCATCTTGACTAACTATTCCAAGATTTGGAATAAAAGGTGACAAACTACTGCAAGTTTAAATTAGATCCATCCTGAGAAAAGAGAAGCAGCTCAGATTTTATTTTTTTTCCCATTGAAAGGGAGAGTTTTAGAGGAAATTGGCAATTTCCATAAGAAAGCCTTGGAAAATGAATTTGAAATTTGTGTATATGAAAGAACACTCAGCATTTTGGGGCAGTTATACAGAAAAATAAAATTTGAAGAACATAAACCAGCCTGAAATTAAAAGAGAAAAAACACTTTCAGAGTTTCACAGGAAAGAAACAAAAATCAAGGCAAAAAACTTGCTGTGGCCAAACTCTGCTATCAAGTTACCATTCATGTCTGAGTGTTAGAGAAATGTAATTCAGATCTATCTGCCGAAATTTACTGTCCTTTTCCTTAGCTTCAAATTCTAACATTACCATAAGAGAAGTCGACTAGTTGTTAATGATTTCCAGAACCTTATTTCCAGAAAGTATTCATTTTCTCCAAGGTATGTATTCCTAGAATTTCCCCAGTTTTTGTTTAGGTAAAGGAGGAGTAGTTTTTCACTGCAATTACTTTTTCTTTAATCTCTTTCAAAGGAAAGGCACTGGCAGGCAAAGATTGCTTTTGCCTGTAGATTTCATCTTTGAATGATATTTTGTGTTTTAGGATGTGGTAGACGTCCTCTGCAGATCAGCACACTGGTTTCAGATGTTCTTTCCTTTTTGTTGCTGGTTACCAGTATCTTTTTTTTTTAGTAGTGCTGTTGCCCCTGCAGAACCATTTGGAAAGAGACAGTGAGAATCTGCTTCAGGGCAATGTCAGCCAGCTTAAAGTAAAGAGCTTTCATTGGGTTCAATTAACCTGCTCGCTTTTGTAATAGGAATGAAGAGGAGCTCTGCGGTGGGGCAGCTACCTCCTTCAGAGGGATGGTAGCAACCAACTGAGGGGTGGACCCTCTAACAGCAGTTTCTTCAATGAGCAATTGGCCACTGCTTGTAAAGATTTTCAGTGTTTATACCTAGAAGTTGCTGCCACTAATGACCCTGTTTAATGTGTCATCAAATTGCAGTGCTTCTCTGGGTGGTAGGGCTCTGGATACATCACAGGGCTGTGGGTTTTCCAATGAAATGTGCAGTGAATTAAGGAGTTTATATTTCTTGAGAATGAATAGATGGGTAGATGAGTCTTCTTATGAACTGGTTTCGTAAAAAAAACAGAAAACACCCAGACGGTATTCATAGCAGATTTTATTTTGTAAACTTTACTAAACTTCTGATCCTACTGACCTACCCACTTTAGCAAGTGGACAGAAAGACAAGAAAACTCTGTTGTTAAACCAGAGTCTGTTCGTCACATTCACAGCAGTGTCAGCATGGAAGCAAAGCATCTATTTGGGAAAGTTAGGTGAGGAGGGAGGCATGAGAATCGGTGGGATTTGTTGTGAACCCAGGCCCTCTCTCTGCCACAGCCACAGTCTCGGCCCCAGCTCGTAATCTGCACTTCTATGGAGTGAAGTTTAAAATCTCAACTGAGTTTCTAGGCCTTTAGTTTGGTGAATGAAATGTAAGAATTTATAAGCCTTGAACACCAGTGGTCTGGCAATGCCGTGTGTTGGCATTGGCCTGAACACCTTGCAGATGAACATAAATGGTTGTTGCTATAGAAAAATGCTGAGGACCTGTCATGAACTAAAGGATGTTCATTTCAAAAACAACACCAACTTTGTTAATCTGTCAAAAACTGCCTTAAAACCGGTGCATTTCTGTTTCTGATGGAATATGTTCCATGGGCCAGATCCTTAGATGGTGCATACAGTTGTTGAAGTCAAGCAAGCGATGGCAGTTTGCAACAGCTGAGGCTTTGGGTGCCTGGGGGTGCATACATGTGTTGTATGTGGCTTGGATATTTATTGTAGGGCTGGATTGCATGCAGGGGATCTGATGGTGGTGTGCCAAAAGGAGAAAGAAAGAAAATTCTCTTTCCATGGAGTGCTGTCAAAATCCTGCTTTTGTACTTTGAATCATTGGGGCTGGAGCTATTAGGCTTCCAATTGTTTAAAGATGTCATAAATATTTCTGATATTCTGTTAAATGCAGTCTGCTTTGATTACCAAACCTTGCTTGAGTATTGCACTCAGGGGGGTAATGATAATATTGATTTACCTACGTATAGTGTGTAGTATATCAGTGTTATCAGGCGTGACTTTATTTTAGTAGAAACTTTACAATACAAATCTAATCTGATAGTTTTATATGATCTCTGGCTCTGGATGTTGGAAATAGAATGCAGCTTGTGTTGTAATGGTTTTGTTTAATACAGCACATGGCTTTTCAAAAGCATTTGAGGGCTAACCTTTGTTCAGGGTTTTGTTCTTATCCACGAATGGCCATTTTAATGATGACATGCAAGAAACTGTTTGAAATGTTTCAGAAACCTGCTGCCCTAACTTTGATATTCTTGTTTGAAGGTCACCCTTTTGGAGGCAGTGAGCTGTGTCGTACTGTCTGAAGGATCTTGAAAACTTGCTGCTGAACAGGATTCAGAGTAGCTTAGGAACAGAAAATATCTTCTTTTACCTGCTGCCTGTTGAGAAGTCACCCTGCTGTAACTCCTTTCTTGCTGCTACTCCTAATATACCCACAAGGGAGAGGAAACCTTTGCTACAAGCCCCTCAGCAGAGCGTGGATCCACAGGGGATGCAGTTGCATGGTGCGGTCTGGGGCCCGGCTTAGCCTCGCTTCATCTTTCCAGCAGTCCCAGAACTCTTCAAAAATGTGGGTGGAGATCCATTACACATGCTTACTATGGTTACTCGCCATGAAAAACAGTACAAACGGCCAACACAGACTCCAGGTGGTGGATCAGCATTAATCATAATAGACCCAGGGGCAGAGGATTGGCAAGATACCACGAGAAATGGTTGTACATCCATTCCCTTGAACTCCATGACCTCCCACAGGGGACGGGGATATGAGGGTAAGTGGCAGCGCCTCCATCTCTTGCTTCCAGCTGTCATAAACCGTGATCTGCTGTATGCCCATGTCCTTTTGTCTGCAGGAAAAGGGTGCGCGACATAACCCTCTGGTAGAGTAGACTGAGAAATTTTGGTATTTTGAAAGCTTTCATGAAAAAATAATACAGGTAGCAGCCTGTCCTTCAAATTCAGTTGGGTTTAAGAGGAACAGCTTTTAGGGGGATTGCATGTTTGTCAGTGCACTGGCCTAAAAGACCATCTAGGTGATGTGCCAGAAAGATGCATCTTTTCTCCTCTTTCCTGTCTTCCTCACTGATCTGTTGCATGTATTTCTGCTCATCTGAACCAGAAAGGGAAACAGTGTGGATATGGAAGAGAAGCAGGAGTGTTCAACGAGTTCGCAGCATGCTCACAACAGGCCTGTTGTGTGAGATACCAGTGGTGAACCAACTAGCAAGAGAAGAAGTTTGGGCTTGTGGTTGGCCTTGTGGCCGAGCTCTCGAGCTGCCGGAGCAGCTGCAGAGACAGCCGAGGCCAAGCTGGCTGTGAGGACATGGGGAAGTAGATGAGCTCTGGCCAGTGCCCATCCCTCCCCCTTCCCTCAACGCAGAGTTGTGCAGGGAGCTCTTTTGCTCAGAGGATGTTAGGACACAAGCGGTGCCTCCACTGAACCACAGAGAGGAACAGCTACCAGAGTTGCTGAAATAGGGACTGTTAGATGCTGCGAGAGCTTGCTGCACTTATGGAGGATTTTCTGCACCCCATCCTCTTTCGCTGGAGCTCCAGCTCTCTTCTGTCTGCATCTTCCCACTCCCTGCAGTCCTTTCACTTCAGTTTTGCTCCATGTCCACCCTGTTTTATACTCGGGTCTCCTGGCCTATTCTCCTTACGTCTTTCCCCATCAGTCCCGTGTTTCTTTTAGTGCTGCACACCCCGCTTTATCTAAACCCCATTAAGAAAAAAACCACAAATGGACCTCCTTTGAAGTTGTTGCTATCACGCAATTTGCTGGTTGTGTTACTGCCTTTCCTCCATTGTTCTTTATTTTGGTTGCGAGAGCTCCAGGCAGGGCCTGGCTGCAGCTCTATGTGCAGAGCCTAGCAAGACCGAAGGCACTCTGTTCTCAGTAGTTCTTAGGCACTGATGTTGTAAGCGGAATTAGTAGTAATTTGAGTGGATGCAATTGCCAATGTGGCCACAGACTTACTATGCAACTGTGGGAAAGTTAGTCTCCTGGTGTCTCTGATCACTATCTGTAAAATAATACTTTCCTTCTAGCCTTTAAATAAGAATACATGGTTAAAACTAAATTGGATTTTTAAATCTCTTTCACCACGAATAATCTTCTGTGTGATTAGCAGGACAAGTTAGGTATGCAGTTGTTTTTAAATGGTAAATGTCAGGCTTACCTGTCTGCTTTTCAGATGTTACATGATTCTGTGGTGTGATGTACTGATTTGCAGCTCCTGCATCCACATGTGTACACAAACACACATTTCCGCAACACATTTCCCTTTTTGATGCTCCTTTGGAGGATCCCACTGGAAACCTGCAAGAATTAGGCATTTGGGAAAAAACTGTTGCAAGTTTTATATCCTTCCATCAAATTGTATCTCTTGTACCTGCACAGGTAGGGAAAGAATAACAGTGGAGACACATGTATATATATGCATGTTCACACAACTGGCACATTTGTAAACTAGAAACAAGGCAACGGTCAGAGCTTATTGCTCTTGCATGAGCCCGCTTCACAGTGTTACAGAGTGCAGTGTCTGCTATAATCATACTTACATATCTCAAGGAAATATAGTATGTCTTATTAATTATGGATCACAAATATATTTTGAGGTCCTTTGATTAAAGGCAGTATTGAAATATAAAGCATTGCAACAGAACCTTGCTAATTTACACGGTTGACTGGGAGACCCTTTGTGGCTGAATTCATTTTGCAATTTTGTAAGTTAACATACCCAGCACAGCAAAGTTCATGCATCACAAATTGCAATTATTCAGTGTATTTTGACAACAATATATCTATTTTAGTTATTTACAATGCTTAATGACTTCCTAGTAGTTGTTCAATAGCATCTCTTTTATGAAAATCAATGAAATCTTATTCATACAGGCTGAAAGGGGTCAGGCATATGGGGATGTTGGGCAGAGACGAAGGTAGGGGTCCCTTTCTTCTCTCACCTGCACGCTGGCTGCTTGCCACTGCTGTCTAACTCAGTCTACTGTCTCTTCTCAGAAGTGCCTGAAAAGGCTCTCAAGCCAGCACTGTGACTTGATTAGGGACTAGTTAAAAGAGAGACATTTTTGTATGTATTGCATGGTGTACAGATGAGTGTGACTCGTCCTATGCTATTGTTGATAATTGCTTGATAGTGGCCAAATACCAGATGAAAAGATGTTTTCTCTGTAAAGCAGGGTTTACAAGTTTGGAAATAAAGTAAATGTAAGGTAAAAGTAAAGATCTTTGGTGTTTGACAGGAGGTAAATTTGCTCAAATGAGGCAGATAAGCTTTCAGATGACACAGCTTTCAAATATCAAATTGTTTGTCGTGTTAGTACTGAAAACATTTGCTGCTAAGTACAAAAAACACCTTACAACCTAGCAACCCAGTGAACAAGAAAGTCTCCTAAATGCTGTGATATGACTCTTTCTCATGTAGTTCCCCTTTCTTGCCCTGATGGATCTGAAATTCTCACTCTCAAGATTATCAGGAAACCATCTGGATTTCCTTTGAGCTCAGCACATGGGATTATATCCTTTTTTCTGCCCAGCAGTGCAGCATCTCCCCCAGTCCCCCTCACCAACACTTCTGGCAGTCCTGCATTTTGTATCTCTTGCTATTCCAGGTAACCCAGGCATATACACTTTGCACGTGTGCCAAAGCCAATAGATTTTGCTGTTTCCAGCATGCTGGTGGTTGAGACTATTTTCTTGCTGCGGAACACTTCACTGGCATTGGATGCTGAGGGCTTTGCCATAACGGTGTGCATCTCCTAGTACAGAGCAGGTAGCGCGGGCTGTTTAACACGTTGTTGCTCACACTGGATGGATGTCTCTTTTTTGGAAGGGAATTCCCACCCCCTTCTGCTTTGACCAAGGGCCTGTGCTGCTACATTTCTCCTCCTTCAAGGAGGAACCCACAAGGAAGTTGGCACTTCCCTCACCATTGGGCTCAGCTTGGTGTTTGCCTCGTGGCCATCACCTTGTGCTGAAGTCTGGTTATCTTGACTAAAACCAAAGCTTGTCCACAACCAACATAAGTGTAAAACAGAAAATAAAGCATGCCTATGCTAATCATTTCAATCCATCTGTGTTGCTGTCTGTGTGGGTGCATCTCTTCCTCCAACAAGGGACCATCCAACAGGCTGTCTCAGATGGTCCGTGGCCGCTGAGTCTCCCCTGTAAAGACCAGAAGACTTGAGACAGATCCATAAGACTAGGAACAACTCTAAACAAGGTATTTGAGTATGAGCGTGCGTGTGATAGAGCTCAGGTATGCTACACAGCCTGAACCTCAGCCTCTTCTGGGGGGCACCACAGAGCAGCTGGGATTTGCAAATTAAACCCAAGTCCAGTGTAGACGTTAATGTAGCTCTGCTTTTGCATCCCAGAGGAACTTGCTGGCGCTCTCACCTTCTTTCTTGTTAGTACCACTGTTTATATTTTGGGGTGTATGAAGGGGAACAGCGGGTATCTTGTTTTACTGTAGCGTGAGGAAAATCTATTTAAGTGCCTGAGGAAGGAACTGCTGGTTGCAGGTGTTCATGAGAGATGTGTTCCTCTTTGCCCCTGCGCTCCTGGAGGGGAATTCAGCAAAAAGGACCCGTGCGTGGAGCACGGTCCCTGACTTCCCCAAAGCTATATAAACACAGCAGAAATGCCAGCGGACCCTGGTGCGCCGAGGGTGTCCCCCCCTCCTTGTAAAAAAGAAAAAAGCTTTATATATATTAACCTGTGAAATATTTGCCCTTTTTTTTTTTTTTCATACGTTAGTTAGTGCTGGATGTTCTATGTTCACGTATAAGGATGCTTTCCATTCCTGACTCATATAGCGAAACTTTTAAGATGATGAACAGCAAATAACAATAGGTGAATAATGAATGAATAACAGATAGTAGTCCAGCATGCTTATCACTAATAGTTTGCTGGCATCTCGCAGGCTGTAATTTGCCCACTTAAGCTCTGACCTGGTAAAACCCTTGAACACATTTAGAAGTGTATGAATAATTTCACTAAAAATATTTTGGTTGCTTTCTTAAAATGAAACATGTCAGTAGTTCCCTGTGAAGATGATGTGTTTACTCCCATGCTTATGGGCACTGCATCAGGCATCACTCTTTCACATACTCACAGAAACACTTTATCTCTGGTGAAATATGTCACCTCCTTTCTTGAGCTGAATGCTTCATTCCTCTCACTCGAGGATCTAATACCACAGTGAATTAAATGTATTGATGAATCAGGACTGAAATCTACAGTGAATATGATTGCTTAAAAATAATTCCACCAGACGTAGTTTAGAGATGTCATTTTCTGTGGGCACATATGCTCTATGTATGGATATATAAAACAGCGTGTGGGAACGCAATGCTATTTAACTCCTAAATGGAGAGAAAAAATTTATTGGTCACAGTAAATATTTGTTCAAGGAAAAGGAGAGGAGATGAGAACAATCCATATGAAAAGAAAGCATGTTAGTACCCAGAACACTGAAAATATTGTTCAAGGACAGTTTATCCTTGTGGAAAATATGACCCCCTGTAAAGCTGCTGAGTCTGTTTGCAGATCATTTCAAAATAGAGTCCTTGCATTTGCCATTTTAGTTTGTTTTGGCTGTTGGTGTCCAAACTACATTCCTAGCAAATTGCATGAAGTGCTTATTCCATTATTTCTATTGTTATGTTTCTCAATAGAATGTGGTTATCTTGAGCTAGTGTCATGCTTTAGTACATTAGCACTAAAATGCACGGATGCTCTTGCAAAGAGAGTGTAGGGCGGCTGACATTGAACCGGTACCTTGTACCTTGTCTCTGGAGATTCCTAAGCCAGAGGTTGCTTTCAGCTTAAAGTGAAGAAAGAATACTTGCATTTCTTCATAATCTGGTCTACTCTTGTGAAACCATGACCTGTGCCAGTTCATATACATTCTGCTCAAACTCTGTCCAGGTGCTGGGATTTGCTTGACTGGTCCTAACTGGTTTTTGGATGAGAGGTGTTTTAAGCTGCTCTGAATTTATATTTTGCATGGCTTCAGTTTTCACATAATGAGCCAGCTTTATCTGTCATGTGCACAGTTCTGCTTTCTTCACGTCCCAGTTCATAATTTTGTTACATGCCTTTTGTCCATAGAAAATAAAGGAATCGGGGAACTGAAATTGAATTAGACCCAAAACGTGCTTGAGTTTCCTGTTTTTCTTGTATTAAAATACTTTTTCTATTGAGACCCAACATGCGGCAGTTTCCTAACCACAACCACAGGGACTGCGAGAACACCCTGAGTTTTGTCGCACAGCACAGCGAAAGGGGCAGCTCTGGGACTGGGCTGGGGACGGGCTGCGCAGAGCAGCGCGGGGAAGGCACCGTCCCACCGCACTGGCAGCTGCCCTGCTGCGGGTGGACAAATGAGTTATTTTTGTTCCTGGACACTGGCAATGACTAGGTTTGTGGTTCACCCCTTGTCCAAGTCAGATGTCCTCTCTCTCTTTCATCCTCCTTCCCTGCTTTTTTCCCCCTGCCCATTCTTTTCTCTCATCTTGCGTTTTTTTCTATCCTACCCCGCACCTCCTTCTTTCATTCTGCCCTCGTTTTTCTCCTCCTCTAGTCAAACAGACCTACTGAAATATAAAGCCTGACCTCTCCTAAAGAAAGGGGAGGATGTCCTTTTTCTTTTTAAATTATGCACCTGCCTAGATGTTTTCACCACGTAATTGCTGTAGTCACTATTGGGAACACAGATAGCCCCTTTAATACAACCACTAAAAGCCTTTTGATTTAAAACGATGTCTTCAGTTTTATGGCCTTTCTCTGCTTCTGGTAGTATCTTTCTGCAAAGACTAAATGGAGAGACAAAAGAAAGCAGCGCAAGACCTGCCTCCAGCAATATTGCCACAGCCCTATTACTAGGGAGGGCTGCTTACACTGAGGTCACTGCTAGGAGAGCTCATCGCCGAGTGCAAAATACATTCAAAAGTTACTTTATTATAAGATTAACAGCTCTATCATGAAAACCAGCAACATTCCCAGGCTTGTGGGAATCAGTTCTGCTGCATTCCAACCCAGGCTGTCCTTCTGACACTTTTTTTTCTGTGGAAAGGCTCATAAATTTGACCATGGTACTTGGAGGTGAGCTAGACCTGCTTGAATACAGTCCTTTCGAATCCACCCTCTCTCCCTCCTTTGTCCCAAGAAGGAGGTACTCTCTCTCCGAGTCTTACATCCCTTAGTAAACTAAGGGATATTTTAGATATCTTGCTGTTTGTTTTGGATTAAGTGGCGCTGTTTAGGGAGTAATGTTCTCCTCAGTGTGAATGGGAGGAGTGGAATTTGTAGTTCCCATCTCAAGAAAAAAGATATTTTCACAAAAGATAAAGAAGCATTTTTATGCATATGTAGGAGAGGGAGGCCTGCTACAAGATCTGAATTTTGGATACCTCCCAGTTTAAGGGAGCTGCTATTTGGGCATTGATAAAACCCCCTATTCTTAATGGTAATAAGAGGGGAAAAAACCCCCAAACATGATTATCTTAAATTGCAATTATTTTATTTGTATTGACAAAATATTTAATAGAGATTAATTTAATAGAGATTAATTGGATCTTTAATTTAAGCACTAATTTGATGATCTACCCAACAATGAAATAAAGGCTGTTGATTATTTATCCATTATCTCATATAGAAGACAAGCAGAGTGTTATTGAAGTGATTTGCATACTTTGTGAAGTCAAATATTAATACACACATGCCTTTCCCAAGTTTCAGGCTATCATTTAAGCTCTGTGATCTTCTTTTTACACTAATATTTTGGTCTGAGCTTTACTGTGTAGTAAGATAAACCTTTATTACACAATGAAGCAAAACATCGTTGCTATGTTGAATAATCATTTTCTGAAGGCACTGAACGCAACCTTTAATGAATATTAATCTATGGCCAGGTTTAGTACCTTGAATAAGCCCCAATAATATTGCTGTCTCCCAGCTTTTTTAGCTATGTAGTTTTGAGTCTGTTTGCTTGTTTGCAATTATCTCTAAAATTAACTATTTTAGTTATAAACCTAGCAAACCAAGGAGGAGTGTAATCTTCTAATGGCACATGGAAGTGGGCCCTGCACTGGGTATTTTAATGCTCTCGCTCTCCTTATTATTGTTGCACCATGTCTTCCTTATTAACTTTTGATATGGGCTATCACTTTCCTCCTTAAAAACCTCAGGATCACAGTTCAGTTTGAAGGCTGTGCGTGTCGATTGGACCTGTTGTTATCAGGGCTTTTTCTACCAGCACTGGTTTTTCCCCTGCTGTCAAATCTCCCCCCACCTATTCATTCCCCCTGCTTAAGGCCTGTTTGACACTGTTGTAATGACCCCCCTTGGGAGATGTACAATTGGATTTGTAAGTTCCCGCATGGCTCTTGCTTTTTAATGTTTGCTCCTGAGTCAGCACTGTATGCACGGCTGACTGGAATAGAGTGAAAATTTGAATAATTTCTGTTCTATTCCCTGAATTTTACTGTTGTTTGGTTGCAGAGAAGAAAAGCACCTCTAAAATGCTTCAGGAACCTCATACTCTCACATACAGTTACGTTGTAATGTTCCAGATGCCTAATTTTTCCATATATCTTGGTAGCACCTAACCATTTGTGTTAGACAGAACCTGAGTTTCACCAGAGCTTTATAGTTAAATACAATGAATGATGGATTTTTTTATCATGTAACGACACCCCTGATGGACAGTACAGGCTCTGCTCCAAGTTGTACTTGGTCATAAAAAATGTGGCAGCATGAGGCTAAACTTGTATGCTGGTAGAACAATGATCTCATAGCTAGACGCTGGGGTAAAATTAGCTGTGGTCAAATTTACATTTTAGAGCAGGGATGAATGCTTGTCCCCTGTGTCCTAAGAAAGGGAAGGTTATTTCGGGGAATCTCTGGATTCCACAAATGCTTCTGGAATTCTGAATCAACCGATTGCTTTCCTATAAACAAGTGTGGGGGTTAATGTTTCTTCTGCTTCAGCCAGCCACGATGGGTTCAGCTTTACCGTCTAAACTACGTGCAGGCCTGTATCCTTACATCATGTGTTGATGATTCTCATTCTGCCGTATACTTTGGCAGGGAGTGATGCAATCTATCAGAAACTCTAAGCAATTATTTTCTTTTGGGCTGCATACCCTTGGTAATCCAGGTAGCAATTACCCAATCTGAATATTTGGCAAGTCCTTCGTACTCCCTGTGGAGAAAGCATATGCAAGCCTGGCTCTGACCTGATTAACTTATTTAGTTCCCTGACTTTACCAAGCAGTACCAAACACCTAAGGGGAACTAGCGTGTTCCCAGGTACCTCTGTCCTGAACAACATCAGTAAAAACTAATCATCCCTTCTGGATTTGGTGTTCCCTTTCATCTTGGGCTGGCTACATCCCAGGTGGGTGCAGCTTCTGGCAACATGCCCTACAACGTAGGTGTTAGTCCCAGAACAAAAGTAGAGGGCTGCCAGATGTCCAGTGTCACCTGCCCTAAGGAAATTTTCCTTCCAAATCTCTGAGTGGATTGTTTCACCAGGTGACTGCGCTTGTTGTCGCGGTCTGCTGATGTGACCATGTGACAAAATGCACTGCTTGCTTCCGTGTTCAAGGGAAGTGGAATTTAACTTGCTCAGTTGTATTTTGCAGCTGCAAAGAAGGAAAAAAAAATAGAAGTAAGAGTACAGTACAGGACGGGCCAGCATCCGTCTTATTTCCTGCGTTCTGGCAGTGCTCTCGGGGAGGAGGGACATGGCACCCTGGTAGTGACTATGGGCCAAATCCTCAAGAGTTCAAGAGCTGCACTCAGGAGTGGAAAGAGAGCTGAAGTATTAAGACCATTTTAATCCCTAGGTGACAAAGAGCCTTCAATACAGAAGGCTGTTCAGTTCATAACAAATCACATTCACTTCATGGTGTTCCCTTTTCCTGCTTTTCAGAGGTGGCTGTAGATGGCCTTAGAATTTTCTAATTATTTTCCAGCTTTTTTGGATAAGCTTATCCCGTGCTTCCTTGTGCGCTGGCAGACTTTAATAAGATAGAAACATTGCTTGAGGGCTAGCTTCCGGCAACATCGCTTTCTCGTTCAGGGCTCCAAAATTTTCTCACAAAAATATATCCGATGTCACTAATATGAAAGGGTCCAGGATAGTTGAGTATGTCCCTTTCCTCAGCCAACTGCATCTGTCTAATGTGTCCAGGAGCAGAACCGGTTGCTCTTGACTCACTGAAGGGCATAGTTTATGTTTTTTAGAGCCACCCTTGACAAGACTTGAACTCATTCTCCCTGGGCTTAGTGGGGTGATTTAACTGCTCATCTCTAGCCAATAAATCTGGTAGTCAGAGGCACAGCAAAGAGACACAAGGAAGTTCTTTTAATCTTCACGCAACTTCATGGGTGAGGTCAAGTTCTTACCCTGTGATTCACCAGCAGATTTTGTTGGGATGAAGGGGTGAACATCGGTTCCCTCATGCTTCTTTGTCAGTTCCCACATATCAGCATTCCTCCCCATTATGGCATAAGGAAAATGGATGTGACTCACACTTCACAGGTTTCAAGTAAAGCAGAAATCAGAACATGAGAGATGTTGAAGGTTATGACAGTGTTATAAGTGATGGGTCACTTTTCTCCTTAGGGAATCTGCTTAACTCCCTCAGATTTTCCCAGAAAACAGCAAAAAAGAACAAAAAAGGGAGGAGGGCAGCGAGGAAAGGAAGAGGTGCTCCCATTTTTTGTGGTGTTACTCCTCAGAGCTGAGCTGCCAGGTTAGTAAGATCTGCAGGGAGATTGTGGTTAGTGCTGGTGGTTGACTGGGCGCCACTGCATTCCTTGCAGTCGGACTCAGGCCAACGGCATTACACCATCAACTCTGAGGGATCACCAGTAGCACAGATTGCCAACAGGAGAGGAAAACACAACAGAGTTTTTGCTACGTAGGAAGGATGAGCTTCATTGACAGTCTAGCTCTTCTGTCCATTGGCATGACCATCCCTGGAAATGAAAGCGTCACCACACTTGTCTGCCATCTTTTCAGCCTGTAACAGCGTGGTTGCTGTCAAATGTAATAGAATGTAAATATTGGGGGTGGGGTGGGGTGTATGGTTTGTTTTTTTTTTTTTAACCATAAATTCCCTCAGTTCCTTTTTTCCTTCTCTTTAGCAACAGGCTGTGGGTCATTAGTATCAATAACACAGATCTCTCTCATGCCACACCTAAGCTAAATTGTCAATAGGAGGTGTTGTAGAAGATTCACACATCATTCCAGCAACTGTAATATCTGTTGGGAAATGCAAAAACACCAGGTGCATAGCTGCTGGTTAGAGTTTCCATTTACTTTACCTGGGGCTTTTCTGTAACATGCAGCAATGTACGTCACATGCAGAAAAAAAGTAGGTGGAAGGTTCTTTCCAAACCACATTGACCGAAAGAATGTACGTGTCAGGTAAGCTGTATGCTGACGTGCTCATGTGTTCTGCAGTGGAAAGGGTTACATTGTCAAGGAAATCTTCCTGGTGCAGGTGTGCATCCTAGCAGATTCATTCAGAGACTGAGAGATGAGAATGAGCCCTCCCTCATCTGACATGTACAAACAGCATTTTATCCATTTGTCTCCTAGGACATTTGCTAGCTGTCTCGTTAATCTTTTACTCAAAGTCAGACATATGTATTGATGAAAAAACAAACCATAGACCACAGACCCCCTGCCTCGCATTCCTTACCTCCTCAGAACAACACTCACCATAGAACTGTGCAGACAGCACCGATATTTCAATGGGTTTGTGGCTGCATTTCCTCCTTGCGCTTCTAAAGCACCTCTTCCACTGCTGTACTCATAAGCTCTTCTTCCTACTTATTATTTGTACTGTTGAGTAACTCCCTACCCCCTCCAGTCCGTCATAGACATCCCCTTCCTCATTTGCATTTTGCATATATATGATGCCTCCCATATCTCTGAAGTTAAGGTGGCAGAGAAACTGGGACTGGAATTTCTTTCTTTTAATACCAAGTCACAGGGCACTCTGTGCATCTCTCACTGACCTTCTGGAGGCTTTATGAGCATCATTAATTTTACTTGCTTCTAACAGATCAATATCAAGGGCAACAAAAATTCAGGGCCTGATCCTCAGCTGGGTGAATTGTTTTTAACTTTATTAACATTAAGAGGGAATAAGAAACTTGTGAGCCAGAGCCAACAGCAGAGTATAGAAAGGGAAGTAATTTCAGGAACAGAAATATCTGCAAAGGTTAATCTCCAGTTATCTTGCCTCTGACTTCATCATCACCTGGTCCCAACAGACTTTGTGAGCTAAACAGGGCCAGGTTTGCTCAGTACTTAAATAAAAGCCTGGAGGTGTTGTCTTGGTGGTGTTAAATAGTGATCTTCTATCTTACCAAAGCAAGCAGATTCTTTTGCATCTTGCATCACTGCATTATCTGAGCCTTTCTTGCATGTCTGCCTTCAAACCTGGCAGGCTGATTGGTTGGGATTATTGCCTGAGGTTTTCCAACGCTAATTTTATTTTTAATAGTATTTATTTTCTCCAACAAAGCTCTGCATGCTTACATGCTGCATCTCATTTTAAGTGAGGTCAGAATTTCTTTAAATAGTAATTATTTGAAAGGGAAGAATACTCTCCAAGTCCTGTAAGAATATTGTTTATAAATATTTGTGCTTTGCATCTCTGTAAATGAAAATTACCAAAGCAGAACAAGGATTTATTTTCAGTTCTCTTTAATCTCAAAGTTATGCTTTGTACTATATGACATGGGATTGACCCTCGCGGGACTGGATCCAGCCTGAATTCATATCTCACTCAAATCCACATTTGTACATTGTTCAGGGTGTTTGGTCAGGAAGTTTTAGCCTGTCTGTTTCAAATAATTCATACTTCTAGTGCTCAGTCTCAGTAAAATCCCCAGGGACTCTAGTTGGCTTTGTAAGCACTTCTTCAGGTGAGAATGTATTCTTCAATATGACTTTAGATTTGATATAGTGATAGAACACCTCTCCTCTCCTCTCCTCTCCTCTCCTCTCCTCTCCTCTCCTCTCCTCTCCTCTCCTCCTAAATATTTTTTTTCAGTTTCCAGATTCCCTTAGCAAAAAATGCCTCAAAAACCTTTGTGCAGTGCCTAGTACAAGGAGGTTGGGATGATAGCTTGTTCTGTACTGCAAATCACCACTTAAAAGTTACAATGAGAAATAAGTTGGATGGATTACTGACTCCTCTCCAAGTGGTAGTCAAAGGTTTGTAATAGATAGTTCAGCTGACACCCCAGGAGATCTCTCTGTTGTGGAAGCCAGTGCTGGTGATAATGGTGTGACCTTTGCCGCGTTGCTTTGCCAGGTCCTTCAACACTGGAATAAAATCAAGTGCTTCTAGCAGCGTCCTGTAATTCAGTTGTCAGTCCAGCTCAGTCCTTAGTCTTGCTATGGAGGTCGGTCAGAAAGCTGCAGTCTGCTGTGCTGGTAGTAATAGTAGGGAACTAGTGGGAAATAGCCTTTGTGTAGTACATTTGGCAGACAAACAGTTAAATTATGAAGTTGTTATTATTATTATGGATTTTAGTCCATAATAATCTGGGCCAGATTTGAGTTTGTAAACCCATCCTGAAAAGTGCATCAGTCCATCTCTAACCCTGGGTTCTCCGAAGACACTGAAGTTCAACACATAGGTTAAAGTGAAAATTGCATTCAATATTGGGTTTTGTACAGACTAATTTGATGTCTGGAAAGCAGTAAAGCTAAAGAGGAGGCTGAAAAGCTGGTGAAAGTGCTGTAGCAACTCACTGTAAACTTCTAAATCCCTGGCAGAGAGACTACATCCAATTGCTGTTACTTCTCTTACTGACAGTAAATTCTTTGAGGAGTGGCATCATCGTTTTGTTCTGAATTGTGTCCATGCTCGGTCCGTGGCCACGCCTGCCGGGCTCAAAGATATTATGACGATACAGATGGATCCTCTCCACCTCTGCAAGTGACCTGACACGGGCAGGTCTGGCTGCTGATCCTTGGGTGAGCCATGGGAGCAACCCCCATGCCTTCCTCCCTGTTACCCTCCTTACGGAGGTACTGGAATGAGAATGAGAAGAAACGCCAGTGTGCCTGCCAGCCTGTCCTGCCTGGCTGGGCTTCATTGTTCTTCTCTTAATTTCATGCCGTAATTCATTCAGGGAGCAGTAATGTGAAACTTAGCATCCTAGATAATTTCTCACTCTCTTACTAGGCCTCCACGCCCTCGCCAGGGTCAGCATCCTTCAGATATCCACAGCCCACCGTGATCTCCTGCCTCCCCCTTCCGTTCCCCCAGCAGCTTGCTGTCCTTCAGCCAGGTTATACATATTTTTTCAATCCCGGTTGTTCATGGTCTCTGAGCACAAGGCTTAGCGGAGAGCTACGCTGCCAGCGCTGCGAGACACCCCAAAGGGAGTTTGGCTGTGGCTCTGCCTGTTTTCACACCTCTCTGCAGATGGAGGCCACGGACCCCGCTCCCCTCCCCGGCGCCCCTGCAGGCACTCTGCCCGCCTTTGGCCTCCGCCGTCGGAACGACTTTGGCAACTGCCACTGCTGGATTGCATCACCGTGCATGTCTCCCCAGGTGGCTGCAGCTTTAAAACTCGCCTATCGGCCTGCCTATCTGGTATTAGGTTTGTATCTTGCCTGTCTATCCGGGGTATCGACTTCTGGGCTGCCTTTGCAGCTTTAATTGCAGTTTGGGCATGGCAGCGCTGGGATGTGGGTGCTACATCAGCAAACATAAATCCTGGAGTTGTTCAGGCTTGGACCGCGTTTTTATGGCGTTGCGGGAAATAGTGGTTCGGCGTGCTGGAGAACGGTGGGGATAGGTGATGTGGGAAGCACGGCCAGCGCAGCATCCGCTTGCGTGCCTCAGGAGCCGCGCACGGGAAGGCAGCAGCGTGGCTAACTGGCACCATCGAGGAGACGGCCAGCTTCCCCTCCCGTGATTTATATGGGGTTTACGGTGGGGTGTGGCCAAATAGGGTCGGTGGGAAGCCGGCACATACGGTTAGGTGGGATTAGCGAGGAGCAGACAGACGGCAGCGCAGGACCGGGCAGGGGAGCCCGCACGTGGGACGGCTCAGCCGCAGAGGCAGCTGGCACCGGAGCACTGATAAGGAGGAGAAACAGATGGCCACACAAGCCCTTACACACGCCTTCCTGGTAGGCCTGCTGGAGGCTGGTCCACATCCCTTATTCCCCAAACAAAAATAAATCTTTTCCCTTCCCTTGTTTGAAGAATTCATGTGGCTCATTAAAGTTTACTGCCATAAACATGCTCTTGCAGTCTTTGCCCAGGTACATCGCCGCCGCTTGTGAATAACGCAGGATCGGTCCCATTTGTGCCTCTACTGTGCTGTTGTGACACGCTTACAGAGCCCTTCCCTTACTGCTGTGAGTCCGCAACGTGAAAAGAAAAGCGGGAAAAGGGACAAAAGAAGGAGAAACACATATTGCGCAAGATCCCCTGAAAACAATTCTAGAATTGGCCTTGATACCAAGGGGAGCATGTAGCAACTCGTAGGTGTGCAGAAGTTAACATGACAGACTGCTGAGCGAAATCCGTTTAAGAGGTGTTCTGTATCGCCAAGGTAAGAGTGGTGCGGTGTGATGTGGCAGTTGCTGTGGAAACCTTTTGGCGATATGGCCGAGAGCAGAATATGGCGCAGAAGGTAAGCGGAGCCTAGGTGGCACCTAGGTGTAGGAGGCAAAGCTCCAGCATTCCGCATCCTCTCTCTACTACAGTTCATTGCTTTCAGGCTCGTGTTATGCAGCTCTGTCTATTCTCTGTTACTACACAGCCACCACGGGGATGAGGTTTGGAAAAAGCACAGAATGTTTCTAGTAGTGCAGATGTTTTCAATGAATTCACCCTTCAGAACTGAAAGCGAAGGAGGCCTGGAAGGGGAAGAGTGTTTGCAGCGAAAAATATTCGGTTCATCCATATGTAGACCCAACGTGAGCCTGGGAGACACTGAGTGCCCCCTGTGAAGTGACAAGTGCCCTCAGTCTTCACTGAAGTTCTGCTGAAGGCAGTGGGTACGTTGGCATGGCAGTTGCAGCAATGACTGCTTTTTGGCTTGGTAAATTAGCCTTTGTGGCTGCGCTCTGGCTCCTACAGTACGCACGCTTCAGTATCTCTTTAGAGGCTTGTCTGATGAAAAGGGAAAACATTCAGCATCTTGCCAGATCAGGGCCTGGATTTTGAAATATTTTTGTAGGTTAAAATGAGGATGCATATGCATGGGCTTGTTTTCAGGCGAGCTGAGCACTTGTAGCTTGCAGAGTTGGGTGCAAGTTTTAGATGTTCTGAGTCTCCAGAAAACAGTCTTAGAACTCTTTTTTTTCCCCTGATACTATCCTTATCGCCCTTGCCTCCATCTCCTCTGCTGTTATATTGTATTTTAGCTATGAAACTGTACTACTGAAACCTTTTATGATACCGTTTGTTCGGGAAATAGTATAAAATCTGCTCAGTCTATCCAATTCAGGGGGTTACACTGCTACTCAGCAGAGTGAACCCCTGAGTGATTTCCATGTAAAATCAATCAACAACAGTGAAATAAAGCAGAAAAGCTGTGAATGTCACTCAACATAAGGATCTTTCCTCCACCATGGATCTAACTCAGCCAGTGACCTAGAATCTGGCCCATTCCACTCACTGCAAAGCCTTTGAGGGCAAATTTACCCTCTAACATCTTCCAAAAGAAGCCCCACGACCCAGTCCCCATAACCTTCACATGTGAGGGAACTGGTAGAAGTGGAAAATTTGTATGAGGACACTTGCCACTGTAGTATCTCAAAGGCTAACTTAATTCTACATACTATCAATTGTAATCTTATGTGAATAGGCTTTCTAGTGTTACAATATTTCTGCAAATACTTAAATAGGTGCCCAGGTATATACACAAAATTGGGTATGGTTATAGCTCTGTCTATCTGTACTTTTGATGCCCTCCCTCCTTATCCCGACATCTGATTCCAAGAATGTCATACCTGGAAAGAATCATTTCAAATTAATTCAATTTGTTTCAAAGCAGCCTAAGCTTCATCCCTCACAAGGGCCACTCAATCATATTAGAGCTCCTGTGAAACTCCTAATGGGACACAAAACAAGTAAAAGTAGATTCAGGTGATCTCACATATTAAACATACTAATTAAATCTAGCAGCAAAATGACTTTGTGAATTTCCTTTAATCCTGTTTTTAAATTAGGCCATACGTATTTTGGTTCCAGATTTCACGTGATCTATTTTCTATGAACTTCCTTTTAACAGGGTCCTGTGGCCAATCCACATCCAATTGTTTGAAAGTCAGTCTTAGGTGATAACTCTGGGTGATTAAATATGAAGTGTCTAATTCTGCTTTCAAATCCACCTGTTCCTTTGAAAAGCTTAGTGAATATCTCATATGGGAGGTTCAAAGCTGTACCGATCTAACGGTCTCTACTAAAACCCCAAATGTTATGGATCTCTGTGTTTTATGAGAAACTTTCCCTAGAGGAAAACTAGCTTTAGGAAAGTGGGGATGCTTGCTTTAAATCAGTAGTACTTTTCACATTGCCGCTTTATAACCTTACCTAGGGGGGAATATGAGCTTATTTATATAGTTTTGCAGGGACACACTGACTAAAAAGGCTAACAAGGGCCATGCTGGCTAACAAGGGATTCTTCTTGAACTTCTCTTCTGTACAGTCTTGGTATTTAACCCACTCTGTGGAAAGTTGGGCTTGCAGGTCAAGGAGGTCTATGTTGTTAGCCAGAATGTTAGCGCTCAGTATCTACTTGAATAAATAATCAGCCACGATGGGCGCACTCCTCTGTTGTGCACATTTTAACTTCACAAAGCCAAAGCTCCATGTGGCATCCAGGATATATGGCAGTACCAAAATGGACTCTTTTTAGGGAAAGGGAGCAACTTCTGTGTTACTACTGGGACCTAGGATGCTGGTGACACTTTGATCTTTCATGCTTCCTGGGCATCCTATGGTTTTAATCTATTTCAGTATTGTATCCCAACAGTTTTAGTTTGTTCTCGGGTTTCTAGGAGTGTTTTGTGGTCTGTGCTTTAGTGTGTGTTTGTGCGTGTGTGTGTATGTGTGTGTGTGTTGTGGAGAAAATGTTCAGAGGTCATTCTGGGCAGAACATCTATTAATGTGATCTCTGAGGGACTGGGCTTGGTGAGCTAAGTGGTCCTGCTCCTCTTCATTGTATACTGCACTCTCCTGATTGCACCAGTGACACAATGTATGCAATAAATAATACAATCTATAGCAGCACTGCTTTCACATAATAGATATGGCAGCAAAATTCTTTGCTGGAGCAGCTTTCCAGAGCATCTGAGCCAACCATTTAGCTGGTGTAACCTGTTACAGCTCTGTCAAATTACACAGGACTCCATCAGTTCACTACAGCAGAAGATTTAGCCACCCTTGTTCCATAAGGAATTAGTGGATGGGAAATTTACCTGGACATACACACAGGCACACAGCAGCGCGCACCCAGAGTACATACCAGCATGTACTCATCAGAACTCCTGTTTTGCTGGGATGACAGTCTGGTCCGTTAGAGTGAGTTTGTGTCAGCACAGTTCTCTTGATCTCCGTGCGCTTAGTGACTCCTACACTGGGGACTAACGTCCAAGAGCAAGGAAAAGCTGCCAGGGGCACACGTGTGTGTGGGTCGGCTCAGGTGCATATAGCACAGAGAAAATAAGTGGTACTGTTGAATAAACGACCTATCTGCAGAGGTGTGAGGTAGTCGCATTGCTCAGGACTGTGCTGAAATGATTGATGCTAAAAATGTTATACTGCCGCACTCCACACAGTGCACATTAAAGAAAAGCCAAGGCAGGGCATATTAAATTTTATTGAGAGTGGGTTTTGCAACTCTTTAAGAGGCCATGTGCCATGCTTCCTTTTTTAGGATCCAACTACCAAAATTAAAACCAGTAAATCTTTCTAAAAATAACCTGAGAAAAACTTTCCCCTATGTGAAAATGAAGCATGTTAATGTCCTCATGTGCCTTGATTTTCCAAAAAAATAGCTCCTTGTTGGAAAGCGCAGTCTATTCCCTTTGTACAATACCAAACTCTGTGTGTTGCCTCTTCACCTTGTTGCTGATGGTGCGAGACTGGATGTGACCAATTCTGGGGTTCAAGCCAGTAATACCTGTAGGGATGGGAGGACACTCTCTACTAGTGGAGACAGAAGACCCTGACTGCGACAGGCTGCCTGAAGAAGTGAACAGGTTTTGGATCACTAGATCTGGGGAAGATGGAGTTGTGGGAAGGTGAAGGATTTAAAAGTCAATCAGATACAAATTTATTGCATGGATTTTAATGAGGAATGTGTGCTTTGTGGGCACGGCTGTACGCATACTCGCTGTTTGCATTCAGTGAGCAAAGACACATGTGAAAGGTGTTTGCATAACACGAATGGGAAGTAGGTAGGGTCGTTCTTTCTGAGAGTCATGCTCTTTCTGTTTTTATATATATATAATTTACATTTATTGCAAAATATTATGCACTCAGACTGTGGCATATGTTAGGCTTGCTATTTCACTATTGTATGTTGAATTCGTGGGGTGAGATGAGAGAGGCAGTAAAAATAAGTAGGGTCCTGGGGAGGTGATCGTTTCCAGTTAAAGAAGCATATAGTTTGCATAGGCAACAAGAAAAGAGATTATTTTAGAGATTTTGGAGAATTTCCTCTCTGTGTACTTGGAGGCAGAAACAGGAGTGCTATTCAGATCTTTTAAGACTGTACCTTTGTGCCCTGCCCAATTAGTGCAACTGCAGTTTGAACAGAAGAGTAGTGACTATTCTCGCACAAGTGTGTGTGTTCGGTGGGGTCCAGTAGGTGGTGAAAGAGGAGGGAAGCTCCTTTGCTGCGGCTGGCTAGGACCAAAATGTAAAAACATGGGTGGAAAGGGCAGCCCTGTGTGAACTCAGATAGCTTTCCCATCTCTTAAAATCTCTGAGTCTAGATTTTGGAGACTGTCTCCTGATAAAATCGTGGGATATGTACTGCAAGTGCAGGCGGGAAGCTTAATGCTTTCTGGAAAAGGTAATGAGTGAAGGCTGCAGCGAACACCAGAACAGCCTTTCCTTCCCTCAGCCCACTCTGCCCAAATGAGCACTTTCTCTGCAACCATCGGAGTAATAAATAATCTTCATCTAAAACATCTCTTGTTACAGCCTTTATTGTATTGGCAGAAAGTGCGTAACAAGCCGGTGCTCTAGTAATAGTTTTGTACTGATAAAAACCCAGTCGAGCCAAGCACAGAAAATCGTTTTTTAAAAATGCTTTCTTGCAGTGCTAGAAACAGTTTACAGGAGATGTTAAAAACAAAGTGCAAGATGTAGATACCATGTGTTTGCTTTTGAGGACTGGGGTAATGCCTAGGAAAAATCTTTGCTTTCGAAACCTGCTTTAAGCTCCAGCGGAGCAAATGGGGCTGGACCCGTTTGCACCAGCAGTCAGTGCGATCTCAAGCGAACCTCGACGCGTCTGTCTGGCGTCAGTGGGACATTTGCCACGAACTGCGCTAGGAGCTAGAGCCAGGCCCCCACAGGGGCCAGGGCTTCTCAGGGATCTCCTTTTGTTCATCGGAGCCACTTCTGCCCATTTCAAAAACTGCGGCCAATTAGCTGTAAAAACAGATGTGCCTGTGATATTTCTCTTCCTCTAAAGGTTACAGCCCAGATCGCTCGTGGTGCTTGCATGGCAGAAAGGCAGGAGGCGGGGGAGAGGGGAAGGAGCGAGAAACCTTTGCTGATGTGTTTGCACATCTACTGAGGCACAAATATGGGGCCTGAGGAGGAATCAGGCTTTTTTTCAGTAGCCGCCCTTGCAGCACAGAGGATAGGGGGAAGGCTGGGAGAACAGCAGGGTGCTCTTTTCTTCCCCACATCTCTCTACCCATTGTCCCAGGGAAGCCAGGCACACAAACAGCAACACTTTTCCTTCATTTTCCCTTCAACTCGTTCCCTCGGGTGCTGGCAGCCTTCGGGGTTAACCTAAGCCTTGAGAAGCAAGTCACTCCAACTCCCTTCAAGCAGAGGAGGTCGCTGGTGGGGTCCTTGGACGCGCACTGGGAAGGGGTCTCTGTGCTGGCTGTAGAGAGAGCTGGGGGAGATGAGCACCTCCAAGGTGAGGTTAGCCATTGCTGGTTACATGGCGTGGACCTCGGGTGGGCTGGGGCAAGGGAGAGGGCAACCCTGCCGTGCTCCCTGCGCTGCTGTGCCCCCCTGGCTGCCAGTGAGCCCCTCTGCTCAGGCTGCTGCGTAAACTCGCCGTACAGCTCCTGCTTGGGGGACCTTTCGGGAGCTCCTCGGGGGTGCTCGCCACCGACCCCCGGGTGGTTCAGCCAGCTCCTCGGGAGAGCCGGCCGCTCGGCGCCTTGGAGCTGACTGTGATTCCTCCCCTGTCACCACCTCTTTTACGCTGTGTGTGGCATCGGAGCAGCCAGCAGGATGTAACTATAGACTCGGACTATTTAGGGCTGTCATTGCTGTTGGCCAACGCGTACGGCAGGTTGACTCATGAAGGAGAAGGGTTTCTTTTTTTTAAATGTAGTTTTCCAGGCTCAAGCTTTTGCACTGCAGTGGACAGGGAGTGCTGCTTCAGTAGAAAAGCTGCTGTAGGAGAAAGTTTCCTCGTTTTGTTTTATGACGGGGGAAAAAAAAGATCGTTCTCTTGCATGAGATATGATGGGAAGGCCAGAATTCCCCCCCACGCCAGGGCTGGCAGGATGGGGCAGCAGTGTGAGCCAGCCTGAGCGAGGAGAGCCGGGCCTCGGGCACTTCCACGCTGCGAGGGCTGGCGGAGCTTTGGATCCCCTCCTGACTGCAGATCTTCACAGCAGCATTCCTTGTGTGACAAGCCTTTTTCACATTTCCCCATTCAGCTGATTGTGGGTGCTGCGCTATTTTAAACCCACATGGAAGTATGTTTTTAGGACCATCTGCTACCGGCCCTAACCCAGATGATACAGTTAGAGCCTGCCCACAGCATCCTCCCCTCCTTCAGACAGTTCCAGGAACAAGCGGTGAGTCAGTCCCACAGCTGAACTCATATTTAGCTAACCCTGATATCCTGCCTATCGGAGAGAAATGCACAACGGCCTTCCCAGGTGCAAAGCCCCGTCGTTTCCATTAGTTAGAGGACACTTGGAATTTAAAAAAAACACAACAACAAACAACATCAAAGCAAATGTCACGTTAGTTAGTGCACCGACTCCTCTCATTCTGCAGCGTGAGGAGGGAAAAGCCGTCTGTCCCCGCACGGCAGCTCGCCCCTCTCGCTTTTGCTTTGAGGCTGAAGGGCAGTGTCTGCCCTCGGCTGACCGGTGGGCTCGTAGGGCTCCCCTTGTCGTTGGCTGTGGCCGTGCGGCTGAGGCAGCGGCTCTCCCTCCTGCCGAAACGGTCCTTGCACAGCTGGAGCGTGGTTAATTGTTCCTTCGGGCGCTGGGGGTGAGCGCAGGCGTCTCCTGGAGCGGTGCAAAGGCCAGTGTCGCCCGTCAGAGTCCCTGCCTTCTCTCATCCAGCAAATGTTGTTAAACACACATCTGTGGATCTGGATGAGGCTCTTTTCCTCCACCTCAGGAGCTTCCTGAGCCTGAAATAAGCTTTCGGCCAATGGATCATCTGAAATACCCTCCCAGAGAGCTGTGTGACTAAGAACCGGTGTTTATAAGCCATTACTCGGTGTATTTTAAACTCCTGCTCTTTGATCCCAGTATGATCCAGCAGCCGCTTTCTGGCCATTTGGCAAAACTGGCAAAACGTGCCCCGCTCTGTCATCACGTTTCTCTTGGATCCACTTAGCACGCCGCACCGTTTGCCACCCAGCAGGTTAATGATCCATAATTACCTTCTTCATATAATGAGGAAAGCTCAATATCTCCACAGCGGATACGCCAGCATCCAGCCCGGGCACAGCCTTCCAATGTTAAACGATACCCGGGGCCCTGTCCTGCTCCCACCGGAGCAGCGGTAAATCCCCCACCGCCTCCGCACAACCACCGACTTCCCAATGCTGTGGCGGGGAGAAAAAAACCCCTCCCTGATGCTGCTGGCAGTGTTACCTGCAAAACGAGCGTGAAACCTGAATGTTGTTTTATTTAGGCTACGCGGTAAGTATTTGTGTGCTTCCATGTATGCACAGATCAGGCCTGGCTGCGAGGAGCTTTTGCTGGTATCCTGTTTCGATCAATGCTGATTTAAATTAGCATCGTGAACCTAATTATTTAGTGCAGTCATGACGCTGAATTTGCTACGGTACCCTTGAGACAGGCAGGCTTTATCCTGCTCAACAGAAACATCCGCAGCTGTACCACACTCTGCTTCGGGCTCCTTGGAGTTACTTCATCGTCGCCTGACAGCTGTGTCCCCTGACCATTATCTGGTGGCCGCATACTTCAATAGCGGACTGTATGTACTGTACGCACTAGACTACAGTGTGACCTGACAGCTTGGCTTCCTCTCCCCGAGTATATCTTCTGCTACTCTTTAGCATCCTACAGTTTATCTGTGGTCAGCTTTCTTACCCATTTCCTGCCAGCTGCTACTGGTCTTTCAGTCGGCTCCGCCAGGCGTTCAGCAATGGTGAGCTTTCTGAGCCTCTCGGTGCGTTATTTCTGGGATGTAGGCTGTGCAAAGGCTGCTCTGCACTTTTATATCCAGGATTTCTTTGTCTGTAGTGTTGTGGCAATTAAAGAACGTCACTCTAAGAAATGCGCCTCCTGTTTATGACACGGTATTAATTTTATTTCACTCCTTGCGTTGTTGCAGTGTTATGGTCAAGGCTCGACGAGCACAAAATTGATTCTAGCAACAGTTATAACTCAGTGCCTCAGCACAAGGATCCCAGCATTTGGTATCCTTCTTCCCTCCTTTGCTGAGTTGTCCCACAGAGATGTTAAAGCAGCTGAAGGCACAAGTCCCTGCTCTGGATGCAGAATTTGGTATTTTACAGGATGATAATTTCTCTGCCTCAGCGTTTTGGAAAATCGCTACTTCTCCAAGCTGTGACTGAGCCGACGGCACTGAAGTGCAGTTCATGTGCTGAGCTCAGTTCGGAGGCGTCCCCGTTGCTGCAGTGGGGTGCAGAAACTGCGGAGGGTCAGTTACCAGTGGACGTGTCTCTTGCTTCTGTTGCTCCTGTCAGGTCAGGTTTTAGGTTTACTGTTGGGGCTATTTTGGGAAGCACACACTCTGGGGGAACCAAGTACATTAAGTGAGGGTTTTCTCTCCGCCCTGACTTCCCCTGGGTGGCAGCTCCCTTCCCGGGAGTGCCCCAGTCAACCCCAAATGAGATGAGTGTTCAGTGGGGCAGAAAGCAGCTCCCCAGACTCTGGGGCTCCAGCCTACCAAAAAAAAAATGGCTTTGAAACAATGAAAGGAGAAGAGCTCAAAGCCCTGCCCAAAGAATTTCCTTTTTTTCTTTTCTTATTTTTTTATAAAGAGAAAAGAAATCATGTTAAACCTTTATGAGGTTTATGAATCCGCATGATCCTTATACTGGGGCATGGGGCAGTGCAGAAGTTGCTATGAATCCTTGCATGCTCTTTGCTAAGTCCTGATGCATACCATTAGTAGCTGTGTCCTCTGTGATTAAGCGTAGGGAGGGCATGGATAAGAGCATGGATAAGGCCATGACCATGTCCCGTTCAACCATGCAGGCTAACTGCACGTCTGGAAGCAGGAGTGCCTCAGCCAAAGGCTGAGGGAGACCACCTGGAAAATCAAGAGGAAGAAGAAATTGTGCTCACACAGCAAAGTTCCCAGCTGAGCTGCTGGGGGACTGAGCGTTCAAGGCACAGTTTCGCAAATGAGAAGCAAAGCAGAGATGTCCTACTGCCATCCAAACGGTAGGAGGGAATGCTTCCATCCTTTCCCATGCAGCATTCATTCTGAAACCTACTGATGCTAGCTGGGGGTGAGGGTTGTGTTCTTGTTCTGAAACACCTTTTGGTGGAGCCCGTCAATCTCAGCAATACGCTGAGGATGCCTGGAGAGGTTTGTCTCACTATCCATGAGCCAGCATGTGCAAATACTTTGTGTTCAATGTTCAGCATTGTTGCCCGCTTCTCTCCTGGTCACTTTAGTAGGCATGCCTAGGAAAAATCCAATCCAGCTGAGCACCACAGAATGCTAAGACGGAAATTACTTGTTAGATCTTTCTGTGCCTGCCATGGGGCTCCTGCCATTGAGGGAGTTACCGATTTTAAGGCATTGATGCATTTGGCTTATTAAAACTCAGGTTCCAGTGAATCCACTTGACCCAATGATGCAGATCTGCCAGTATAACTATTCTCTCCATTATTTACCACTCCAGCAATTTTTTATATCAGATCTAGCTTTCAATAGCTATGTTTTTTCATTTTTTCCAGATAATCGCTAAGGATAGTGAGCAGCACTGGGCTAAGAAGAGTTTTCTGTGGGATCCCATTAGACATCTTCTGAAGACGAGGGTGATTCAGTTAGGATTGCCTTTTTGAGCACTATTGGCTCACCAGCTTTAAACTGATTTAATATGAGGTACATTCATTCTGGATAGTGCTAATTATTTTAATCAGAATGCCGTGTGGGGCTGCGTTAAATGCCTCACAGATGTTGGAACCCACGATGTAGACACAGCTACCTTTATCAGCTAAACTTGTAATTTCACTAAAAAGAAACACCAAGCTCATTTGACAAGACGTATCCACAAAGCCATGCTGATGACTATTAATTATGCTGCCATCTTTTAAGCCTTTTTCAACTCTGACCCACATGAGCCTGTCTGAGCGGGATGAAGCTGCAATGCAAATGGGAGATGGAGGCAGAGGGGACTTGCTGAGCCATGCCATCTCCAGGCCAGGAGTTGCACTGGGTAGTACTAGTCAAGAAAGGATGGGGGGGTGGGGGAGACTGTTACCTTGTTAACCCTTCCCATCAATCCACTTGATTCCTTGGTCAGTGTTAGGCTGACCAGCCTGTGATTGCCCAGGCTGCTTGTTTTACCCTCTGTAAACAGTGATGCCTCGTGAGCTTTTTGCCAGTCTTCTGGAAGTTCTGCAGTGGTCCAGGATGTGTGAAAAATCGGCACTGAGATTTTGGAGACCTCTTTGACACATCTCTTTAATATGCTGGGGTGCAACTTACCAAGTGCTGCTGATTGAAAAATGTTCAGTTTTGATAGCTGCTGTTTAACTTTCTCCTAAGTAACTGATGGAATAGAAAGTGTTTCCTTATCGCTGTGAGATAAGAATACATCATCCTGCTACTTTCCAAATACAAACCTGAAATATTTATTGAATATTTTTGCTTTTATGAATCATGACTGACAATTTTGAGATGCCTATCTAGCTGTGGAGCTATCCCATTGTTAGGATTTTGTTTGTTCCTGATACATTTAAACAGTTCCTCTTTATTGTTCTTACTGGCTGCAGATTTGTGTGTTGGTGCCTTTAATTTCCTATGGTAATTTCCTCACCGCTGATACATGTACACCCTCACTGTCAAATCCAGATGCAGGTCCAAAGTCCAAACCACCGAAGTTTTAATGAATCTGGGCCCTTGTTTTTGTCTCGACCCAATGCAAACAAGCAGCTATAAAGCTTGGATTGAGGTTTAATTTCTGAATTTCATATCCCTTCCCCCTGAATCCAGAAGAGTTGGCATGTTTCAAAGCCACCTCTTATTCAGTGGCTGTCAGTCTTTTAGCATCAAGATTAGAAAAAAATAAAAATCCCATTTGTTTAATTCCCATGAGCCAGGAATAAAATCATAGAATCATAGACTCTTAGAAAGGTTAGAGTTGGAATGAACTGGTTTGTACTACGACAGAAATATCTGGGTTATTTTTTGGGTGGCAAGTATGGCCCTGGCTACAGAGGTAACTTGTGGATGGGTCTGCTCATCCTCTGCTCCCACACAGGGCTCAAACCCGTTGCAGAACTGGCTGCAGAGATTAGAGGATTTGTGCAGGTAGGGAGGAACTATTGAGTACGGAGGCTGAGTCCCTTCCATTTTGGTTCAGGTGCTGCTACAGCGTGTATAAATAAGGGAAGATGGGAAATAACTGGACAGTGGGGAGTAATGAATTCCTTGTAATGATTCAGGGCTGAAGCTGTGCACGTTACCTCCCTGTCCTGCTGAGCAGTCACTCACAGCAGCGCTCAGCCCTGGTTGTGTGGGTAGGAGGGTAAGCTGAAGTGCTGCCCTGCTTTTGAGTTTGGAGGTGAGCGGCCATGGCATCTGGAGGCTTTTGGGTGGGATGAGTGGGACTTTCTCATTGTTTCCTCCCAGGTGCTGTGGGAGGTGGGAGGTGTTTTCCTTGCCGCTGTCTCTGAACCAGCACGCTGCTGTCTGCTGCAGTTGTGCACAGGATGTTGTGCCCCAGGGGCTTAGAAAAGCCCTTCTAGGTAATAGCAGGAGAGTTGTTATTTTTGATTGCAACTGGGTGACCATTTATTGGCTCTTCGGCTGGGTAAAGTTATTTAGAAAGTTATGCAGCTGGAAGAATGCAGCAAGCCTGGCTTAAAACTCTCCTCTCTTTCCCAGTAATAGACTTTGATTTGCCGTAGTTCATTTCCCTCTGAAGTCTGCTTTTTGTAGATAACATAAAGCACTTGGCATAGTGGTTGATAACTGAATGTATGAAGCATGACATTTTCCTAGATACAGTATGCCATATGAACACTTGTCTTTTGTATCGGAACCCATAAACAAGAGTTGACTGAGGGCAAATAGCTTGCTCAGGTCCTGTGGAGAGGCAGGGAGTGAGAGTCGGTGGGAGCGTGATGTGGTCACAGCTGCTGGAGGAGGGCATGTGGCAAGAGAAGGCAAAGCCCAAGGGCAAATGATCCCTGTGGGCCAGCTGGTAGCAGGTGAGGTGCCTCATGATGTGAATAGAAAAAAATTCTTTTGGAAACTTAATTTCCTTCTTACTGGTTTTTCTGTCCAGCAATTGAAATACTGAAATGTTTTTCTGTCTCTGGAGTGCAGCAATCCACCTCTCCTCCCACCTCCCCCAGACCAGTGAAACCTCAGAAATTGGCATTAAGGACCGGGACACCCCTGCTGGGTTAGATCCTGGACAGCCATGTTGGGGTAGATGATGGTGCCCGTGGCCAGCCCTCCGGCGAGGCAGTTAACCTCTTGGTTTCTCCCTCGCTGCCCACAAAGACAAGCTAGAAATAGTAGCCGGTCTTACAGAGTTCTGGGAAACTTAATTCCTTAATATGAATAAAGCACTGAGCTCAGTGGCTGGAAAGCACTCTGCGCTGTAAGATGGAGCATTGTGTATACCAGTGAATATGCAGAACTGTGTAGTATATTTTAAAAGTAATGAAGCTTCACACCTTCAGCTTTGCTATTAAAGCTTTGCCGAGAGCTGGATTCACACTGCTGCGCTGCTGAGAGTTATTAAGGGTGCGTGTGAACAGAGGGAAAATGACTGCCCTTCTCCTTAACAGCCCTGAAGCTTTTACACCAGCAGCCCAGCTCCAGCCAACGCAGGACTCACCCAGAAAGGTAATGGGGAGAGAAACTGGTCGTGTCATGAAGGGCAACTAGAAGGATATGGGAAACGCATAGCTCTGGTGAGCCAAGTTGAAGATACTGGGGGTTGAATTTTCAAGCCTCCTTTCCTAAACTGTGAATGCAAGCTGCAGGCAGGCAAGTACAGGCCAGAGACAACTCAAAGAAATGCTGACTTGCTCATGAAAATGCAGATTTTACAGTTGTGTGTGTAAGAACATTCGTATAGCAAGTAAGAAGCTGTGAACTGCTTCCCTTGATGCAGACTGAGCTTAGCCATCTTCGGTTCAGGCTCAGTTTTAAAGGAAAGTAAGCTAATTACTGATTCTGAATGAGAATGAGGCGTCCGTTTGCATCGAGTTTTTGCATTCCGTTTCAGCTGTACATTTACGAGATATCCAGAGGCGCGGGAACTGAAACTGAAGAAAATATTTGTGGGATTCCACAGAGACGGAAGCTGCCACTGGTTTGCACGTGTGAATTTTGCCAGTGCATTTCGGTGGCTTAGAATGAAAGTCTGGTGCTTGCTCATAATGAAAGTTGAACCTAAAACTGGCCATATTCAAATTCCCAATGCCCAACAAACTGGAGTATGGGGGCTTAAGGCAGAAGAGAGGGGCAACACCAGGTAAAGATGCTGTTATATTTATTTTAGTGCTTAGAGCTGATTAGAGTTGGGTGAAAATGATTAGCTGAAAGGATTCCGAGTAAACCAATTTAAAAAGTAATTATGAAGGGCTGAAGATAGTGTGTGTGTGTGTAATTATGTTTCTTGCCCATGTGCACTGTACTCGGTGGTTTTGCTCTGCAGTGGGTGGAAGGGGGAGGAAGGGGCGTGCAGGGGAATAGCTGCAAGGGGAGCAGCCGCGGCTGGCGGGCTGCTTGTGCTGGGGTCATCCTGCGATCTGGAGGTGCGCTTTTAGCTGTGCCTGAGCTAGCGCTAAGCTGGGTACCAAACCTGGTGTAGCCATAGCAATGTGTAGTTGTGTTTCAGCTGCTCGGAGCTGGGGACAAACAACCGGGCAGGCGGTCGCAGCGAGCCCCGTGCTGCTCTCCTGGGATGCTCCCAGGCTGTGCCACAGGGAGCTCGTACAAAACCAGCTCGGGGCTGCCCATGCAAGCTGCGGCGCAGCTTGGGACGAGACCACTGACATTCTGGCTGGTGGCATTTCAAGGTTGTGCGTATCACCCTTGTGACCGGCAGCGGGGAGTAAGCCCCATCCGGCTGGCAAGCTGTCACAGGCCAGCTCGCCTCCATGCCGTTGGGAGCAAAGTCACTCCAGGACGGGCTTGCTGCATCCATGCTGCGCACTCTGGAGTGAGCTGCATCTGTGGAGAGTGGGTGTACGAGTAGGGGGACTTGTCCCCCTCGGCTGTGCTTGGTTCTCCTGCCAGACACTGGCCTGAGGCTAGAGCCCAGAGTGAGCAGACCGGCGCAGCATCAATGTCATATGCACTCAGGAGCCGTGCAGGACAAGCCATGCACATCGTGCGGAGGCACCTTTTTGAGGCTGTTGCTTCTGGGCTTTCCTCCAGCTGTTCTTCTTCTGTATTCTCATATTACTGAAGGCACAAAAGGTCAGGCAATGTTCCGAGCATCCTTCTTATGTTAAACAGGGATGACAGTGAGGGAGAGAAAGGAGAGAAGAAATCACCAGTGGAAGGTGGACTGTAACAGGGAAGTCATTAAGGGGGTGAAGTCAGGAGTGCTAAAATGCATTTTATCATCAGTGGCGAAGGGACATGACACCAAATGAGCATGACTGAGTTAGGCAGTGAGTTGTGCACAGAGGCACATTTAGGACAGAAAGTGAAAGGACACACTCCGGCTGACTCATGCACTCATCCATAGCGTGAGAGTTATCCCTTCTGTAAGAGACGCAGCCATAGCCGGGCAGCTGCTGTGCCGCACGTGACAGAGGGCAGGAAGGAGCCTCCTGGGACAGCGTGCTCAATCTCTGCTATCGCATCCTGTAATTCTGATCAAGCACAAACTTAAAAAATAAAAAAGCAGTGTTGTGCCCATGTTATTTCATTGTTTCCTTATGCTCTCTGTATGTCTGCTTTCTGTTACTGGCCTTAATTGGGTTGTTCGCTGCTTGGGGCAGCAGTGCTCTTCTTGTCCTCTCATCATTTGCTGCAGTGGACCAGTATCACACAGACTATCACGTCGGCACTTCAGACGCATCCGCTGACATTTTGTGGACATGGGCTGCAAGATAGAGTTGTTCCATTGGGACAGCCACATTTTCACAGCAGGAAACCCATGTTTCTGTTTCGTCCTTTGATCAGTAGGTGCTGGTGTGTGTCTGAGGTTCCTGGTGATTTTTCAGCAGAAACAACTAATCCTTTTCCTACTTAATCATTCAGTCGGCACCAATGTGCACCTCTGAGTAATGACCTAAAGACCAGAACTTCTAGCCAAATCTTGCATTTTGCTAAAACCACAAATCAAACTTTGAAAAATTGGCGCAATAAAAAATAAAGCTTCCCAATAAAGAGAAAGGAATATTTCAGCCGCTGTCATCTTAATACCTTCTTGCAGGAAAGAACTGTTTTTTGGAGGATGGCAAGGGAAACAAAAAGGGGTAGCAGTGCATACAGCTGATAACACTGACCTGTTTTCCTGGCATTCCTCCAAATGCAAGGCCAGCTTTGCTTGAAGTATAGGTGATTCATCAATTGAATTGCAAGCAGATAGTGTGGTGCAGAAGCACAGTCATAGATGCGTTACTATTTCAGTAACCTGAGTTTTAACTGTTCCACTTTAAAAACTAATGAAGCAAATAATGTTATGACACAGATGTAGGCAGCGAAAATGTGTCAGAGAAAGGCAATTAACCTCTGTACTAATAAAGTCTGTCAAATTAGTAAAATATTTTTTATATATTATAATAGCTAATAAGAAATATATAGGCCATGAGTATTCATGCTGCAAGCCTTGTGGAATCCTTTATGCCTTTAAAAAGTAGATGTAAAACTTCATCAAGGAAAAGCAGGAGGTTTTTATATCTTCTTTCCACAGGTGTAAATGACTAAAAAAAGCACAGAGTGACTTTTGCTGGGGTGGGTTATGGATTTCTCAGGTCACATTGGCATCATGTCCCTCCTACTGCAGCTGAGATTGGGCTTTTATTTCCACTTACAGGCATCCTTTAACCACTTACCACTATTATCGGTTCTCTGCCAGCATTCATGGGCATTCTGAGCTGAAACAAAATTGATTAAAAACCAAAGCAAAATGGATTCTGTAATCCAGCTACCTGGCTGGAGAAATGGAATTATATGAGATGGCTGCCTGGAGCAGGAGAAGGTTGTCTCCAGTCCTTGTCCTCTCTCTCTGCCTTAGCATTTGTGATTTCTCCCACTGACAGATAGCACAAAGCTGATGTAGAATGTGAACCAAAGCTAGGTCAGTTAAATACAGGCTTAAAATTCTTTGCCAGGTCATGTAAAAGTTATTGTGGACAAAAGTGACTGGTCTCATGGGAGAAACAGCAATATTTCTGAAACCAAGTGAGCTTTCTAATGCATTAACATTGTAAGTGTTGTTGTGCTATAACCATCACTTACTGTTTCACATTGTATTTTGAACTACTTAGTCTATTGGTGGACATCACATCTGCAGTTCTGTTGTATTGTAATGTCAGCAAATTTGCTGAACACTCAAACTTTGACAGTACAAATACACTGAAAAACATAGCCTGACCTTGTGTATGTCTTTTAGGATAGACAGTAGTAAACCATCCTTTTATCTTGTTTGCAAACACTTCAGACCGATGCATTAAGGCACTACAAGGTTAAAACCCCTTATAACTCCAACATCAGTCACCTGCCATCTTTTCTCTTAAAGTGAAACCTTTATGGTGTTGTGTCTTATATTTACAAGCCTACACAGCCATACCTTGTGCTGGTAAGTGTGTGATAAAAGCAAAATTTTATCAAAGGCTTTCATATCTTAGCTGTGTCCTACCTCTATACCTACAGAAGTGTTACTGTTACAGGTATTAAATAATATTTAAATATTAATAATTAACAACAAACACCTCATAAGTTATCGTTATCAAAGGGCACATGCTCCTGATTATGGCCTCTGTCCTTGTGCTCCCCTACACCATACCCTCTTACTTTTCCTGGCACAAGGACCTTCCTACCATGATCAAGACTTCTTGGATGGAAAGTATTGCACTGAAGATCAGGCATGGACCTGGATGACGGCCTTTCCCTTGGACAGACAGCCTGTAATACTCTCCCTTGGCATACGTAAGTCCTTCTGATTTCATTTGAGTCGATTCGTATGACTTTGACTAACCAAGTGATTGATCTGATCATGCACATGACCACCCACTGGGGTACACGACACGTCTTGCACAGCGTACGGGAATGTCAGTAGCATTAGCAACCATGTCTCAGTGACACAGTTCCTGGTGCTGCCATCTTTTGCCCAAGCCTTCATCAAGCTGGCTCGTGTTAAATTGTATTCAGAGGCTCAAACAGCCCTCGACTGAATTATCTACTGCAAAATAGGAATTTTGGCTGAACTTGATTAAAAGAAATGGCAGAAACCATGTTATTTTAATCACAAATGAGTTGTTGCTTTTGAATTTGTCCTAATTAAACATCAGGTCAGATTAACTACTCAAAGGGTCTTGCTTTTTTATCAGGTTTTAACGTAATGAATAGTTTGATACGTTTTGAATTCTTTTAAGCAGGCTATTTATTGCTTGGGAAAACAGCTTTTTGTGCTTTTTTAATTACACAGTAAAAATTATATTAAAAGTTAATTTTTTTTTACTTCTTATCTATATTTTAAGAAGCTTTGAAAGGATTAATTAAGCATCCAAACTACCTGCTGAGGTAGGTAAATGTTACTATCTCCGCTTTTCTGATGGGGAATCTGAGGCACAATGCTGTGTAAAGCCTGAATCCACCATGTCCCTGTTTCAGAAAAAGACAAGGAAGATCAGCACCTGCCAGGGATTAATTAATAGATTAACAGAATCAGGTGTGAGTGGCTTTCCCAAGGTCAAACTATAATGTTATGGACAGTCGCAAGCATTTGAGTTAATGAGTTACCAATGGTGAGCTGAACTGTGAAAAACTCACAGGGTACGTGCTCCTGGTCACAAGTGATGTACATGACAGTACAAACTGCCATGAAATTTAGCATTTGTAGTGCCTTAGGGTAGCCTTACCATTTCCCAGGCCACCACAGCATCTTGACAGCTGGTGTCAAAGTCCTTCCTCCTGTGGTGTGATCTCTAGGGGTTCAGAGATCTGCTCTGCAGATCCAGGCATGGGAAAGGAGCTAAGAGCCAGTTTGGCTCTGGTTGTTCTTGGTAGTATACATGGACTTTGATGATTTCCACACCTGAAATCTGAAACATTTTCTTATACTCACGGAAGTTCTTCACTTAAAAAATACCTCCATCAAATCCAGTCTTTCTGTTGGTTTAGTATTTTTTACAAGAAATGGCAGAATTTACTATTTGTCTGTATTTAATGATAAGCCCCTACAAGAACCATCGCTCATCTGTGGGCTGAGAACAGCCCTTCATATTGCACTCTTTCTGCTTTGTGATCATCTGCATCCCAGTCCTCATCAACAGTTTCCCGTGGGAATTGTTATATTAAAAATGTAATGACAGAAATGTTGTTTTGTACAGGACTGTTCAGGAAAACGATGAATGCTCTGCAGATGTGTGTATTGAAACCTCTGCATCTCTAGGAAATACACTGCTGTGTTTTGATAGGTTTTTCTCTAAAGCTGTAGTTCACCACAGTCCGCAGCGTGCTTGAAAGGGTTAAAGGAAAATAGGTTTGAGGAAATATTCAAAGCGATATGTAGGTGCTGCACATTCGGTGATGCAGTTGCATTCATGCTTGCAAAAAAAACGCAATGGGAAGTGTGTCAATCGCCTCTCTTTGCAGATGCATGTAAGTCTGTGTAAGCAAGATGCTGGTTGCCACATAATTAGAGCACGGGGCTGTGTCCCAATGCCCCAATTTCTGTTTGTGACCCTGCAGTGGCCTGGCATGTGACAAAGGACAAAGCATTCAACTTCTCCAGGTCAGTGCCATCACAAAGTAGAGTGACCACATGTCCGTGTGAATCACCCAGTGCTGCAGTGTTAAAAGTGCTATCAAGATGCTGAGTACAAAGCTCAGTGTTAGTCACCACGTTATCTTCCTCGCTGGTAAATTTGGGTATGTGCTATGTCCAGTTTGAGATCTCAGAGCTTATCTGCAAAGTGCACTGCACGAACACCTGACAGATTGTCTGAGGCTCTGTAACAAATATTTCCCTTTTTTGCTTCTGCAGGAAACTAAAATTTCTCAGGCTGCTACACAAGTCTGTGGGATAAATTTCAGTTAGATGTATGACCTACCAGAAACCTAGGTACTTTGCTAAGATGCATTTTTTCAGCTCTGCCTTCAGTACTGAAAGCACAGATAACAGCAGACATCAATAACCATAGTTTTAAAAAGTTATATATAATGTATGAAAATATAAATGCATTATATAGCTATATTTGAACAGTGAACTGCATATATTCATATTTATTTTCATCTATGAAGATTTCTTCCTGGGAGGAGAAGAGAGAAAAAAAAGAAAGATCAACATGTGACAGATGCACATCAGGGAAGTGGGTTGTCACACTGCAGGGAGGTGTTGAGATATCACAACGATGGGCATGCTATACAAACCTGAGCAGAACAAAATACGCTGTTTGGAAAATTGAGCAGACGTAGAAATCGTTAACTGACTTAGTGAGAAATGGTGCTGAGGTGAACTGCAATTTTTAAATAATATGCAATCTGGAGGAGTCTCTGTAAAACAGGTGTTAGAGTTTGAAGTTGAACTTTTTACGTTTGTCCCTAAAGGCAGATCTGTTAAGTTTTTCCTTTGTGAGGGTATAGGCTTGAGGGGAATCACCTGTACCACAGCGGTATCCTTTGCTTTTAGAAATGGAACTGCAATCTGCTGCCCATGCTGCTCCGAACTGACCTTTGAGTCTGCTCTTGCAATCCAGTATCTGTTTTCTGAGCCTAAGCTTTAAGTCACAGGCTTTGCAGCAGTCTCCCCAGAGAGCTTTGAGGCAGTTCATCAAAGCAGGTGGAAGGAAGAGTATGTTGTAATAGATCTTTCATTCTTGCATATGAGTAACGAGGAGGAACAAAACATGCTGTCTGTGGACATAATTTTTCTTTAGAAACCAATCATACCAGGACTATAAATATAAGCTATGTATTACAGGTGCTACATACAGCCTTAAACATTCTTCTCTGGTGCCAAAGTGTGTGTATTGGTGTGATTTTGTTATGGACGGAGAGAAATACTGTCTTATTTTTTTGTGACAGCTCAAATACTGTGTTAAACAAATTACTCCCAGGACATCTCAAATGTTTTTATTGTCTGAGCAGCTCAATCCAAACAATTAGTTTGTGTTCGACTTCCTAGGTAACTTAATAAGCTTTTTAGAGTACTTCATGATTGCAGTTTAACCAGTGTCTCAGAATTTATGCGTCTGTTTTGCCTGCTCGACATTCGTATAGCTCATTCACTAGTCAAGCACTTCTTTCCTAAAGCGACCCCTTCTCAGTACCTGCGCTCCGTTCCCCCGCAAAGCTTCGCTTTCCTGGTAGCTCTTGTGTGGCTTGAAGGATGTGCACCTTTACCTGGGATAAATTATTCCTCGCTGGGCCCATTCCAGCAGCATTCAAGAACTTCCAGACACCGTTCGGAAATGAGTATGAAGTTGAAGCTAGCAGCTCTGCTGCCCAGGAGATTGAGTTGCTGTCATATTGCATCTGACTTGCATCAGATCAGAGTTTAGGATTTGGGTGATTTGTTCTTCAGATTAATGTCAATCTGTTTTAAATTAAAACACCCTGGGGCAAATCCTTTGCTATGATCAATGAACTGTCTGGCTGCAGTCAACCAACATTACAACAGACATGAATTTGGCCTCCTGGTTCATTGCCTCATCCCCTACAACATCACTTTCCTTTTGTGGTTCAGACATCAAGCCTTTGATCCTGTAAGTTGTTGACTGTCTTCCACTGAAATCAGTGAAAATGGAGGGTGCTTCGGTGCTCAACACTTTGTTGGTTTGGGCACGAGAAATGGACCACATATCTGCTCTACCTGAAATATAATTGCGGTGTATCTGTGAGCGGGAAATCTGCTTTGCACCTGTTTTATCGCAGGAACAAAAGGTGCAGGAAGTATTTGGAAAATGAGGAACACACCTGTGTGTGAGTGTATAACAAAGCATCTTTATATATAATCATTTGCCATAAGTCATCTCAGAGTTGACAAGCTGTTTTTCAACTTCATGTCACCACTGCCTGATGCATCTAATTAGTCCTGTTCTCCAGCTGACAAATATCAGCTGCTCTTTCTAAAACATGGTTTCTCCCTTAAGTACATCCCTCTGGCAAAGTTAAATATTAATTATCTTTTTTTTTATTTTATGATTATTCATGGGTGCTAATGTCACTACACAATGAATAGGTAAGTCAATACCACAAAATATTAAGTGTTGTTTCTAAACCTCTGCAGCAGCCAAGATGTATGGAGCTGTGCTAGAAATGAGTATGGCAGTAGTGGCCGGTCTGTGCCGACAGCCATGCACATCAGCAGTGAGACTCAGAGCCTCAGGTCTGGTGGATGGGGACAGTGGGCCTGGGTGTGGGAAATGTACCTTCTCTTCCCGGCTCAGACGCTGACCTGTTTTATAACTGCACAATCATTTCACCTTTTACTCTGTGTATGTAAATTGCACGGCACAGAACAACGCCGGTATTGGGGTGCCCAGCTACCTCCACAGGTCTGAGTTGCGTAGACTTGTACTTTCGCTGAGTATTTGGGTGGTGCTAGTCTGCTGGAGCTTTGCAGGGTCCTGCTGTCCTCCCTTCCACCCTCTGCGCCAATCATTATGGGAATTGGTGGTGGGCTCTACTCTTAACTGTCAGTTTTGCTTTGCCCTACAGCTTCAGTAATTCCCTCTCCCCTAGTCTACGGCCACCCCTCGGACAGAAGAGCACAGTCCTTCACTGTGGAGATGTGTGTCCTTCTCACTGCCACATCAGTAGGTGGCTATTTCACACGGATCCCATTTCTGTTTGTCTGCTTTCTCTCCAGCTGACCACAGCCAGTGTCTGTAAGCCTTCCTTTGAAAGCCAGACATCTTTGTATGCCCTCAGGATGATCCATATATATGCCTTGTGAAATGGGCTCCAAACCAGACATGAGCAGGGAGATGTGTTGTAATTGTGTTTCCTAAGACCAGTTATACCAGCCGTACCTACCCTATGACATCCTTAGCTGTTCCTGCAAAAATCAAGTTGCCCATCTTGTCTGCTTTCCTGCCACACTGACGCGAAGGCTGATGTGGTCATTCTCTTTCTCCTGGAGGAGACTTTATATTTGTTCTGTCCAGCCAGATTTGCAGCTGGACTCATTTGCTGGCCCCATGCAGGGGCTGATGTAGCTGTGCAAGCCTTTATCCTTTGTGCCTTTCAAAGCATTGTGGGCAACTTTGAAGCTCTTCCCTTCCTCAGGTGGCACTTCAGGGTACGCAGGCTCACTTTTATCTCAGTGTCTTTTACTCAGTGCAGCTCAATCCATCTGCGTGGATCAGAAAGACGCTGAAATACAGGATGATCCTATTCCTTGCCTTATTCCAGTTTCCCACCTTGCCATTGACGCGATGTGACTTTCTGACCTAGCTTCTTTGTGAATGTTTTCTAGCATGACTAGCATTTTCTTACCACATCACACAACCCAGCACGTCTGCAGCCCAGTGTGCCAGACTTGTCTTGCCTCCCTTTCTGTAGCCAGTGAAGCAGTTGGAGTTCAGTTGATTCACTGAGACAGACCATAGGACTGAAATAGCAACTGACACTTGTTAGAGCTTGGGCTAACATTTTTGCAACACGTAGATGAAAATTAAACTCGATCCAAGAGCAGTATGTTTTAGAAGCGCAGGGTGTTTGTGGATAAATTCATTGTAAAGATAAAAACTAATCACATCTGTTTGCATTGCGAGTGCCCTGCTTAGGGAACGGAGTGCAAATAACTATGCCCACGTACCTGCCACATGTTTAGGCCATGGTTTTATTACATGAAAATTTGCGTGTCTTCCTTGTGTTTTTAAGTGTCTAGAAAAAGTGACACCTGATGCAAGTTTTGAAGAATGCTTTTTTTTTCCTGCAGGTTAGCTACCTGCTAAAGATCCACCTCTGGACCAAAAGAAACTGAGGTGGGTAGAATCAATGTGAACATGAAAGCTCCCAAACTGGCAGTCATGGAGGATATCCAATCATTATAATTATTTCCAAGTAATTTAGCATATCTCTAATTATAATATGAGGTCATCTTGATGCAAAATAATGTCTAATTAGACACAATCCCTTTTCAGATACTCGTAATAGATTCCAGAGGAAAACCTTTTGGCTCCTCTTATTGGGAGCTTTTAATTCTTAATTTACATTTTTTTTTGTAATTAATTTTTTGAGCAAACAGGGCAAATCAATCTATTTGAATTAATTAGCATTTCTTCCTTGGCTTCCTATTCCCCCTCCCTGTTACTCCTCTTTTTCTTTCCCTTATTTGAATATTACTCTAATTTATTCATGTTTGTTTGCAACCAGTGCATAATGATTTCAAGCCATAGGTAGGCAAGAGACTGCAGGATGGGAAAGGCTGCAGGTCTAGGAATGAAGGAAGACCTCCAGAAAGGCTGGGTTGGTTGCCTTCATTTAGTTACAGTCACGTTCTTGCATCAGGACTGGCAAGGGCAGCAGCAGAGTTAAGTGGGATTGTGGGGCTGATGTGGGACAGGCTAGCAGAGTGGTGGAAGAAACCACCGCAACCACAGAGAGAGAAAATGATAAGCACCCAAGCAGGAAAACTGACTGATCTGCATTTGCTAAAAAACATTATAAGCTGAATATTGTTTCACCTTGATACTTTATAAGAAAGTCCCTATGAGATCAGATTTGCAAAGAACACCTGGCCAGCGTTCACAGAAACATATCTCATCTTTATTAGTCAGTGTTTGTACAGCCACTTGCTTTTTCCAGTGTTTATACATATCGATGCTTTTACCTTACGCAGATGTACCGTGTGCTCTGTAGCAGGCAGATTTCTGCTGTCGTGTGCACTCGCCCTCTCTCCCCTTGGAGCTGTGAATCTCTCTAGCCGTGAGAGGCAATGCTGTCCAGTGGATTGAGCTGTAGGCCGGGCGCCAGCAACTCCTGCTGTTGTCTTTTCCTGGTTCCTTTCCTAACTTGTTCTGTATTTTCTGTGTCTGTCAAGCAGTGGAAACTTTTGTCAGGACAGTGTCGTGTCACAGTGTCATGGAAAAGTGACGAGAAAGCCGTGTTTTTCATGTGGTCTATGATGTGTTACACTTTGGGTTTGTTTGGAATGGGAGTGCTCAAAAAACAAGGAACCCTAAGTTAGCAGGTGGTTTTGTCTTCTTGTTTTCCTCATCTGTAAAAGATGCATAACGATGCTTCTATACCTAACTCCCTTGGATATCGCAAAGATTAATTCATGTTTGTAATGCACTTTGAAAATAGAAATTGCTAAGTAGCATTAACTCAATCAGAAATTGTTTTTCTGTTAAACAGGATCTTTATCTTTCCTATAACTTGCCTCTGCTGATCTCAGCTTGTACTTAATGTATTTGGAATTAAATCCAATAGGAGAAGCTTAGATTCAGGGACAGAATGACCATGAGAGAGAAGGAAGGTTTTGTAAGATAGTAGATTGCTGCTTGGAGATGCAATCTACAATCTCAGTTTGAGGGCCAGATCAAGGTGAAATAGTGCTCTGGCCTAATAGATGCATTCATCTAATTTTCTGGTCAATTAGAAATCAGCCCAGACAATGCATGAAGACCGGGAAGATTAAATAGAATCTACAGAAATATCTCAGGGAACAAAAGAATACAAAGAAACTGAGTCCGCTATGTTGGAGCAGTCGGGGCAGTCCTAGTAAGAGGCAGTGCCCATTCTGGGAACTTCTCTGTGCTGAATGAATTGTGGTATTCAAACTTATTTCTACACAAGTAAATAAAATAGGCCAGGGAACTGTTTGCTGGCCTCAAGGCCAGCTAGAGTGTCATGGCTTTTGACCATAAATTCTCTTCCCCTCCCACCCCAACAAGGTAGTCCATCCAAACTGTGTATCGGGAATGGTCCCTGGCTATTGCTGAAATGTGTCCAGGCATTGTTTGAGAGAGAGCTGGTTGCCGTGGGACATGTCCGTGCCAAGGTCTGCACTGACAGTCAAGCAGTGGGGTGACGCTGTGCCAGTACTTGGGCCCGTGCCCTGGCCCTCTTTGGTTGCCTAGTGCAGATAGCCCATATGTCTCTGACTCTCGGCCGCATCCTACTGTTACTTCAATCCTTCCTTGAATTCTTGGCTTGAATTCTTGTTTTATTTGTTTGTCTCAGAACAGCATTGCCAGGATCCGAACTGCCTTCTGGAGCGGGTCAGATCACCCAGTCCATTGCTGGCTGCTTAATGAGCAGAGGGAGACGCACGGTCCTTCGGTACGGTGGGAAGTGTGGGGCTGTATGCTTGGCTGGATGGTGCGTGAAGAGTAAAAGGGTCAGTGCCCTGCCTCAACAGACTAGTGCATGTATGGACCACGATGCGGATGCGTTCACAGGGCAATTCTCCGAGCTGTCATTTCCCAGTCATAGCCAAGCTCTTAGGCTGTAATAACTTCGAAGCAAGGAAGTGGGTCTCAGCTAATAAAATGCCTTCTGTATGCAGGAGGCAATAGAAGTTTGTAATGCTATAGCTCTGGAAAGTGGGATGGAAAGTGATTATGAAACCTAAATAACTTATTCTAGAAGAACTAATTTCTTCTAATTTGCAAAGCTAGAGAGTGTCAAATGTAGATCATTTGTAGGTTTCTGTGTGTAGTTACACATACAAGTGTATTTATTTGACAAAACACTGGGAAAATGGGATGATGATCTGAAATTAGAGGCTGACTCAGATGATGAATTTAATTTGTCAGCAAGTGAAATTAGTAGCAATGAATAGAAGACATAAAATGACTTTATCAAATTTCCTGCACAGATCTTGTTGTAAAGGAGAAAGAATGCGCAGCACATAGAAACAACTCAAAATATTATAATAAATGTAAAATGATAGTCACTTTTAGCATATGGCAAAAAAGAAATGGAAAAATAAAAAAGAAAAAACAAACCCCATTGCTTTCCAGAAGAGTGCAGATCGTGTCATTGATGTTTAAGATCTCCCAGTTCCCTTGAAGTATGGGGGGAGGCCTGAGTGTACAACCTTCTTGTCCTCTTAGCAAGAAAAGCTTTTCAGTGCTACAGATTATTTGGTCACATGCGTAAATGAGGCACGCATTTAACTGATCTCCTGAACTGGGCTGCCTTTTGCCACAGAAGCCAAAGGCAAGTTTTACACTTTACACTTTTTATCCCAAACCAACCTTCAAATAACAACACCTGTTGTATGGCAACTTTTGTTTTTCATCAGGAGAAAGGTTTTCTCCTTGATGAAAGAAAAAGGAACGTTTCAGTCTTGCAAGAACCTCAGAAAGGTTCTACTAAGAAAGAAGCAATCACAAGGTGAGGCCAAAACATTTAAAAGGCTTTGAAAAGTTCTCTTTCAAGCTTTGGGGGACTGCTAAATAATTGTGAAAATCATAGGCTCTCTCTCCTGCCTGTGACAATAGAAATTGTTCTGTGATCCATACTAATAATAGCAACTGAGAGACAGATGATCAGAAGTCTAGCAGAAATCTAGCAATTTTTAATTGCTTGTAATCTTTAATTGAGGTAGAATAAATTTAAGGGGACAAATAAGAGCCTGAGAAATTTGTTAAAGGCAAACTGAGCTGGAATGAGTATGATGTCTCCTACTGGGACAACTAAAATGCAAAAGCCCATCTAGAAGCTAGGAACAAGGGTTGGGCTATGGAAAAATAGAAACCAGCATTCCTTGGCTAGAGAAGCAGATGTAATCATGAAATGATTGTAGACTTGAGAAGCATTATTTCTCTGCAAGTATATGCCCTCTAATTCACCTGAAAGATTCTTATCTGTTTTCCCTCCTAAAGTGTGCATATATATCTAGATTACTCATACAGATTATTTTGCTTCCTTTCATGCTTCAAAACCTATGTTTTGCTATTGTAAGGAGGCTTTTTACTTGCGGTTGCAAGTCGCTGTGGAGACTGTCCCAAAGTAGACCTGCTGCCTCTATTCAGACTGGAGTTCAGGCATGGAGACGGGTTTGATCATGGTACTGGAGACACAGACCCCAGCTGAGGATAGCCACTGGCAGAGCTCTGTGATGGGGGGCATTTAGGTTATCTCATTGGGGCTGTTATGTGACACCCATGCAGCACTGGCTGAAGGCTTTCTGCTGCATCGTGTATGGGAGGATGAAGGGGAAGGTGGCATGAACTTGCGAACTATGCAGTGCTCTAGGTCCAGGGCTTAACAACCCCTCTCCCTGTCCAGCCACACCTCTAGCACAAGAAGTGTATCCAGTTTCCTCATACCTGAAATTTTCATGGCCTGGTTCATACTCTGCTTTGGACATCAAAAACCAGCCTGAAACCCAGGCTGCGCTCCTTGAAAGGTGATCTTCTGAATCTATCCCATAGTGCTGGCTCTACCACCCCTCTGGAGCCAAAGGTTGAGCAGGAAAGAAGGCACCAGGAATCTGGCTGGCTTTAACTCTCCTTAAAACTGCTGGCTGAGTGGTCCTTTATCAGATCCTGTGAGATGTTAAAGCTGGTGGTCCAGCGAGTACAGGAGGAAGTCTCTGATGATTATAGAACCAAGGTTAAGGCACACAGAGTGAAATTCTGAGCTCTTTGGGCATGATGATGTGAGTAGGTAGCAAGCCAGGGGCCTTCCAGAGACCCACCCTGCTTCCCTGGCAGCGCGAATAGGTGAGTGAGGAACGGAGCTGGAGAGGGAAAAGGCACATAGGTCCTTTCTTCCTGGTCTGCCTTTTTTTCCTTTTGGACATACCTTAAGGGGACAAGGTCTCTTTCTCCTCAAGAACATGTACACTGTTGATGGACCTTGCTTAGGATAGGAGCAAAGATAGGAATGGTTTCTTCTGTCCGAAGTCTAAGAGCAGTCTTGTTGTTTTAAGAACAACTTTATTAAATAAAGTGATAGAAAAATAGGCCTTCGATACAAACAGCTTAGACCCTCGTCCTGCTGTAGCCACTTCCCTGTGTGTGATACAGTCTGAGCTTCACGCCGTTGCCAAACCTTTCCCTCTACTTTTTCATGTTTTTAAAGCCATTGCAAGTGTGCATGTGAAGATTCCAAAAATATTAATACAAATTACATTAAAAGATGTTTCTGGTGCTCCTATTTAGACTGTTCTTGGCAGAGGGCTGGAGAGTTCAGCTAGAGCTGCCCAGGCTTGCCAAAGCCAGCTGAGCAGCAGGTTCCCCCTCCTCCTCCCTCCACCACCAAGAATGGAAAAAAAGTCTGTTGAGCCCTAGATAAACTTCAAAAATGTTAGCAGAAAGAAGTGAAGAACAGTCTAGAAGCCAGATGTGGTGGGGAGAGAGAGGAAAAGATCTGAGCAGTCGTGAAATGGTAGAGACGAAGGGATTTATCATGGGATGGTAGGAAGGGCTGCAGAGGGGATTAAAAACAGGCAAGTGAACATTATTGGAGGCTGATGATATTACAAGGGAAATAGCTGCTTGCTGCTGGCTGTGTAGGAGGCTTGTCAGACTTGGGGAAGTAAAAGCATAGTGCTTACATCAACAGGATTTTATTTTTTTTTTTAATGGCATCTAGTCCTGTGTTGTATTTGGGTATGATATTTAGTGACCTACCTACATGTGACACATTTGCTGTAGGCAGTGTTGGTTGCTGCAGCTAGCAAGGACAGGAAAGCTTGCAGAGGGGAGCTCTGGAGCACAGGGGCCCAGTACTGTCCAAGCCCTGTACAGGTCCAAGCTGGGTACATCAGCGTCAGCACCAGAGGTGTCCCACTGGTGATCTAAGCCATGTGAGTTTCAATGTTCCAGCTTGAACTTTGTCTCTTGGGAGCCACTGTACTGCAAAGAAAATGTGTATTTGATTATGAGTGAAAAGGAGTGCCTGAGCCATCTTCAGCAATTTGAAAAAAAGGATTTGGTTTGGCCTTTTTGTTGCACAGAAAAGTGGGGCACAGGGAGGGAGGGAGGGAGAATCCCTACCCTCTCCAGCTCCGCAGTAGCAATGTGGGTGCAACCTGGAATTGCTGTGCCCACGCAAATGCTACAGCCGAGCCTGGGCTTGGCCATATTAAGTGTTGGCCAACTGCTGAGTTTTTCCCTGTGTCAAGAGCCCTGTGTGACCACAAGGCATTTCACGAGTGAGGGAAGAGACCTAAGTTGTGCATTGCTGGCTCAGAGGCAGTGTGGGAGAGCTGAGTGGAACTCGGCTGGGATTTAACTGGCATCTAGCAAAGCCCTGTCTGGGGTGAAGCCCAGCTATGGCTCCTTGGTTCTCTGCTGGATCCCCGGCGTGGGCTGCATAAGCTCTTGCACATCATGGTAGACGGCTAGCTGCCAAAGGAGAGTAGCCAGAATGAGCTGTGAGGCAAGCAGTGCCCTTCTACAGCCCACCCTAAACCACAGGAGTCTACACCGACTGCACAAGCCGTGGGGGTCAGCCCCATCTCTGGGCAATACTCAGAAGGGAATGGGTGAGCCCTAGTCCCTCAGAATCCCAAGAGCTAAGCGGGAGTTACATTCAGTCTCTACTGCTCATTAATGCCTTTTGCTCCTTATCCAAAGGCATGGGGTTTTCAGGCTGCAAGGAGCAGCCAGTTTTGTAGAGCTTTTACTGCAACTTTTCATCAGGCTGTGGCCGATATTGGGAATTGTTTAGGTCCTTTCTCCCCCACTACTGTTCTTTGGCACTTGAGTGTTGTTTTCTTGGTAGTGATGCTTTGCTCTTTTCTTTGGATCCCAGCTGGAATTTGTTTGATGTGGACAGTGCGCAGGAAGTTCTCTAAGTCTGTTTCAGAGCATGAGAGGCCCTTAAAAGTTTGAAAGGGCTTATCAGTCAGTGACTTCGCAAGAGCATTTCAGACGCGCTGCAGAATTAATGGGTCAGGTAAACAATGAGCGGATCTTTTTTACGGTTGTGGGTCACAGACCCCCTTCTGTTTCACTGGGCCTAGAGTTTTATTGCATGAAAAGGGATTGGACTGGATTAACCAGCAGTCTTTCCTGAGGACCTAGCACAGCACGATAATCACACAGTATTGTAGGCAACAGAAAGAATAGGAGCAATTGTATCCAATACCTGAGTTATTGGAACATGCCTGCCTGTTCATGTGAGCCAGGAGAGAAAGATTGTTTTTCCTTTCTGAAGAGGGAAAATTGGAGGGAAGCTGTGCCAGAACCTTTCCAGGTTTAGAGAAGTGGAGGAAACACCTGCTACGCCATCAGCATTCTTGTTAACAGTGACTGCATGAGTGACAGAATCTGTCCCTTCCGGAGATGATTCAGACTCAGAAGACTCTTGGTAGTGATGACACGAACGCCTGGTAGCTCCTGAAAGCAGAACTAATGAGCAGTGCCACTCACTTAGCGTATGGTTTGACAACAGATGCACATGTTGGTAATTAAGTATTTGGCTGCATTACATTATTTTATTTTTGGATTTCTCAAACACACACCCATCGCAATTTCTAGACACATTTGCATGATTTAAAGCGTTAAACTTATATCATAACAAAGGTAGAAAAATCAGCATGGGAAAACTAAACCCCACTTTTCTGAAGGGCTCAATAGCACATGGGCCTTCCTGTGCACCCCAAACTGGGGAAACACAGGCTCTGTATGGCAAAAGTATACATAGGGAATAATCCCAGGGATTCCTCCTATGTTGAGCAGAGCTATGTCTGTGGTTTCAGACCAAACCAATACACAAGTCTTGGAACAGAGTTTTCTACTACTGTATGATAACATCCATCACTGCTTGTGACCCAGCAAAGGCTTGGAATGGCTTTGAACTTCATGAACTTCATAAATACCTGAATGCAATTATACCTTGCAGCGCTAGAAAGCAGATTCAAATACTTCATCTTAGAAGAGATCTTCGCTTCTTTATTGTGTCCTTGCATGCCAGCAGTTAATGTATGTCAACATGTTAATGCTGACCTCAGCTACAAGCTGCAAAATATGTACATAATGGTGCTTGCTGGAGCATCTTGCTCCCAAATTTTATACCTTTTCTAACTCAGTCCAGATACTTACTAAAACTCTCCCTTGGAGCCCATGCAGCTTTGCTCTATATATCAGATGTACTGGAGGAACAGTTGCCCTAGAAATGATGGAATTGCTTCTCAGCCCACTCTACCCAGGTTTCTGTGGTGGGTTGTTAAGGAGGAATTAGTGTGCATCATAAGGGCATGATGGAGCAGCATACAATGACTGGGGAGGTGACCTGGTCCAGGAATAGTGCATGACATTATGGTTTTCCCTTGACATTATCTTACAGGATAATAGTTTCCTTTTGTATGAAAGTTAGCTGGACCAACTATGGTGAATTTGAGTTCATTTTGAGATTCCAAAGCAGTAGAACTAGTGAGAAGACCTGTCCGCTATCCTGATATTAGTAATGGTACATAGCAGAGGACCAAGATCTACTGGAATATCCTTGTAAATCCACCTGTGAAGTTGGTAAATATTTTGAATGCCTGGTCTTGTCTAGAAATTCTCTATGTTGTTTTACAATTCATAGACATTCCAAGAATTTGTCACCACTGCCTTCCAAAAGTATAGCTGTTCACAGACTGTGCCATCTTTCCATGAAAAGATAAAGTAAAATTTCCTTGCTGTGCACTCTGTATTTGTAAGCATGGTTCTAGAGCTAAAATTGTAATATGTTGGTGCAAAGACACTATGTTACTGACTGAGAGGTGGCTCTGCGTATCTCTCTCTGTTCCTTTTCACTGGCTGGAAAGCCTGCCTGTGTACACCAGAAAATAACGACAGCTTAGGCTGAAGTAGAGGTTAACTATGCTTAATGAAAAAGAACTTAAGTCAGCGCTGACACCAAGCATTTGGGATCTTGAAGGAGAAAGAAATGAGAATACTAAGAAGAAAGATGTGACCAAGCAGTTCCACCTACAAACTGTAACCCTCCAGGGCAATCTCAGGTTTCTGCTATGTACGAGCATACAAAACAGATTACATCCTAACCTAGACTGCAAGCATGAGAGTATTGGAAATCTGTTGCAGGTGTTTGATGGTAAACAGTGTTTATAGCTGCCAGGATGGAAACATTTACGTGTGTGAGTGAGTGCAAGTGGAGGGCAGGCCTCAAACTTTCACCCCATTACCTTCACATTTCGGTTTTGCTTTGCTTTGCTGAGTACTAGATGCCCTGTGAGTTCAGCCTGCTAGTGAATTCAAGAAAGCACTGATGGTTCTGCTTGAGTATGTTCTGTGTTAAAATTTGAAATGCTAGAATCACCTGAGAAGTAGTGGGCTAATTTATCACACGAACAAAAATATACAATGGAGACTGAATGGAAGAGGATGGGTTCTGACAGGCATGCCTTTACTTTTTCAAGCAAATATTTTTTGCTTGGGTGGGTGGTGCATTAGTTATATATACAACTCATGGTTTTAGCTACAGTAAAATGTGAGAAGACATAATAATAGCTCTTCACGTTAAGGCTTCCTCTTTTTTTTTCTTTTTTTTTTTTCATTTTCAGTTCAGTTAGTTAGAGACTTTAGATTATTCTCTTTCTGAGAACTGGGGGAAGTATTTTTAATACCACTCGGTGTGAGCGGTGACTGGGCTGCCCTTAGCCTAAGATGAAAATAGCAGTAAATTTACCAGGGAGTTCAGCCAGAAGGTTGGACTTCCAGTGCAAGGCTCCTGATGACTGCCTCACAGTGGTTCCCAGTCACTCAGGAATATAAAGAAAACAAATGTATCCATCCAAAATACAAGGCAAATTCACCTTTGGTGAGTTAGTGTGTGTGAAGGGCTAAATATGCTCTAGTGGTATCGTTATTCATAGAGGGGAAAAAAAAAAGTGGTAGTAGTATAGCCGAAAAGACAACGTGTTTACTAAATTTTTGCTCTGCCCGCAGTGGTTGGCAATTGCCCACAATAAAACTGTAGCGCGAGCAGGACTAATGACCCTGCTGGTCTCCTCCGCCAGGGCGATGTGCAGGCTGGGGGTGGGCAGGGACGGGACAAGAGGTGTTTACCACAGCCCCAACACACCCACTGCCAGTGCGTTTTGTGGGTGGGGTGGATGTTAAAGAAGGGAAGGTTAACGAGATTGTTCAAGCAATCTTGTGCAGCAAACCACTAAGGAAACATCCTGCCTCCTTGGGGTAAAATGTTCCCCCTTGCTTTCCCTTTTGGAAAATGCAGTTCTTAACTCCCACTTGTGCCAGTTTGGAGTAAAAAATACAAGAACATAAAATGGCTGGTCCAGCTCTGTCTTTTGATAATGGTCAACCTCTCCTCATTTTGGCTCTGTCTCCTAACTTCTGTTTTGTGTCCTTCATTCTCAGTGAACATTTCTTATTCACTTTTTCTCTGTCACTCTTTTTGCAAGAATCATACCCCTTCATTTTCTGTTCCAGGAAATTAAACATTTGAACCCCCATCATGTGTGCACCTTTGCATGTTCAATGAAGGCTGTGATATGGGGCTGCAGAGGGTCTTTCCAGCAGGGATTTCTTTAGTATAGGCTTAAGGTGACTCCTTCCTTGACTGCAGAGCAGCCATATAGGCACTTGTCTTCCTCAACTCCAAGGGTAATGGGAAGCCAGGTTGGCTGAGGTACGTCTGACCTCAGGGAGCAGTGAAGAAGTCATCCTTGTTTGCTTAATACATGTGAAAGAGGTGCAGTGATGAGGGCGCGTGAAGTGGGAACCATGTATCCTGCTCACTTCAGAAGACTCAACAGGTCTGTAAAATCATCCTATTAATAAAAACACACCTCTTCTAAATTCTGGGAAGGTACAAGCACTTTAAAAACCTAGAAGAGTTTAATCCCAAGACAACAAAACATAAAAAATCTGGAAGTTGAGTGAGGTAGAACTGATTAGAGTTCAAGAGTGGGGTCTGCAAAGCTTCATTCATGCACGGAGTCCTACCTCATGTGAGCTGCCCCTGGAGCCCTGTGGGAGGCTGGGCAGGATGAGGAGCAGAGGGTGCAAGCAGGCGTTTCCACAGTGCACCCTCGGTGTTTGAAAACTCAGAATGCCCAACTTTCTTTTTTTCCCCTTTAAATTGGGCAGATGCTTTAAAAAAGCACACATTTCTTCTTTAATTTGTAGCTGTTAATTCATTTATAAACTACATGTGCTTCATGAGTGATTATGCTAATGTACTTAAGACTATTTAAACCCTTGCACTGATTAGCCTAACCATTCATTTTAACTACATTGTAGAAATAAGATGTTATCTTAAAAATGTGTCTAACAAAACTCCATAATCACAAATATGCTACTTTACTGAATGCAACTATTGGCTTTACTGAATACAGCCACTTACACTTTAGTTTTTAACGTTCTGTTTTCCTTTGTATTGATGTATACTATATGGTGGGACTACGCTGGTGGAACGCATTTAATGGCAAAAATAACCAGTTAAATTTATATTTCATCCTGTCTCCACGTGAAAGGATTTGTGGGGTCACACAGCTCATGCATGCAGAGGAGCAAGCAGCCTGTAACCCCTCCGAGGCAGGTGGGATGCACTGGCTCTCTGCCGTGAATTTGTACAACATGGCCCTGGCCCTGGTTTCTGCTCTGAGGTCTGCCAGGTGCTACGGGGCTGCAGGCAAATCACTTAGCCCAGCGGGTCTGGTTTTCCCCATCTGTATGGGGTAATGATGCTTAGCTACCTTCGACGTTTACTGATGAGAAGTGCTATCTGAGTCACAGGCGTTGTTATTAAAGGTATCTGGAGTGATGATTTCTCTGGGTAGCTTCATGCTGAAGGTGGCTGAGGCCATTCTGGGCAGGTTCCCCTGGGGCTGCTGTGGTGCCGATGTCATCGTCTAGTGTCACTTCTTGATTAAATGACCCAGGGATTATAAAGAGAAATGAGGATCTGTGCTCCCTCTGTACTGCTCTGAAAGCAGCAAGGGTGTTTTAAGTGATCCGCCTGATATAAAAAACTTGTTGCCAGCTGGCAGAAGGTCTTCTGCCAGCAGAGACCCGGGACATGACTCTGCTGGAGGAACAGAGCTCCTGCCTTTTGATTTGGAGGAGCAAACCCGTTCTGCTGTCTCTGAGGCAAAATGACTGAGCTCGTTGACATTTGTGTTGGTACATCTTTTAAAAATCTGTCTTAAGATGAATTTAAATTAAGAAGGGTTTTGGTTGTGTGTTGCTACATGACCCTGGCACGCCATGAAGTCAGGAGGACCGTTCCTTTGGGAGGGGGCTGCGGGGCAGAGCGGCCGGTCCCCCGCTTGCCCACCAGCATCCCAGCCACATCGGTTATGGGGCAAGGCCACGCGTCCCCCCAGCCCTGGAGGAAGCTGAGGAGGACCGGTGGTAACGGGGATGGGCACTTAGCCCTTCCACCCTGGCTGTTTGTTTGGGCTGGTTCTTCCTCTGTGCGCTGGGCGCTCTCGGCAGCAGACATTAGAAACAGTTAACTGAGCTCAGGGCTTTGCGTGAAATAACTGCGAAGGTCAGAGTAAAACACAACATACTTATCTCAACTCATCTGAAAATTACCCTCATCAACAGCATTGTTTATGCCTGATAGATAGCCTGAGCACCAATTACGGTTGTCATTTCCTGAGGTGCCATCCGGGGTAGGTGTGCAGGGGGGAGATATGGAGGGAGGGAAGGGGGTCTGTGTCCAGGGCTTGAGGCACCAGCTCCCTGAGGAGCCCAGTGAGGGCTGCCTGCCCCATGCCGGCTCACCTTGGCATCCTTTATCCTCCTTTTCTCTGCAGCAATCTCTGAATTATACCACTTTTTTTTTTTTCTTTTGAGATCTGGTGCTGATGGTGCTGCGTGGAACAAAAACACCGAGGCATTTCCTGCCCCAAGATGGCCACTCTCTGCAGCCCAGCCACTCAGGCAGGATGCAGAGAGAAGGCTGGCTTGTGTTGTGGTCCTTGTTTCCCTTTGCTGTCAGAGTCGCATCCCCTCTTCTTCAGGGCAAAGCTGTGTATTGGGGAGACTGGCAGAAGATACAAAAGAGGGAAATGTGGGAAGATAGCGTCTGGCCCAGTCATGGAGGGCGAGAGGTGAGAAATACAGTAATACACACACAAAAAAAAAGAGGCAGAAATGAACTAAGGGGAGAAGTGAGGACCTTGAAAGGGCGTTAGACAATGATGTTTTGATACTTACTTCTTTTTCTGTGCCTGATAGTAATTTGTTTCTGGGAGGCTCTTTGTACCCTGCCCCCTGCTTGGGTACACATGGAGGAAATGGATCTAATCTTGTCCTAAAAATTCTCAACTTGCATTGGCTATTTTAAGAACTCCGATGAGCAAAAGAGAGCACAAATTCATCCCAGGATCCATCAGTGGCATAAAACTATAAGCTCTGCATAGTAGCGTCAGATAGTACAAGTGGAAAAAAAAAGCCCGAGATGGACATCTGTATATGGAACACTATAAAACTACTTTCAAAAATGTGCTGTGGAAGGAACACATGGGAGAAGCTGCGCTACTTTGCTAAACTGTGGTATTTAGAGACTAGTTTGCCCAAAGTGGGCAACTGCTTATACACATGCAGCCCCGTCAAGCAGAACCCCGGCACCCGCCCGTTGGGAATAGTGACACCTGTGCACTCGGGTGCTGACTTTTGCATACACAGAAGCTGCTTTTAGGGTGCCTGGGTGCAAGCACTCCTCCCTGAACATCTGCAGGTGCGGCTGCATGCAAAGAGACAAAGGGAAGTTGAAAGGAGGCAACAGTATGTGCCCTTCATGGTAAAAAGTCATGAGTCACACTTCAGAATACTGTAAGATTCCATGTTTTCAGGCGTTTCTCTGCAACCAGGAAGGCCAGAGTTTCAAGGACAGCAGGAAATAAACTCCAGGAAAGAGGACTGTGAGCCCAGCAAAGTGCAGGAGCGGAGAACCCTGAAACTTTACCCCCCAAATGTCTCAAAACTTCTGCAACTGAGCTTCCCGCGGCACAGATTCAGTGTCATGCTCTGCATCACAGTTGAAGTGTAAACCAGGAGACCCTCTTGCTGTCCTTATAAGAACGGAGAGTGAAGCAAAGAGCTGCATAGCTTGTGGCGACACAACTCCCACAAGAATGGCAGCACCAACGCAGGGGTGTCGCACATCAGCAGGGCTTCCTTCGTATGCGTGTGTGCAATGCACAGCCTAAAACTGTGTGTGTGGGGGGTTCTGCTTTGTGATAAGGCATGTCAAGGTCAAGCTAGATGCAGAAGGGTTAAACACCCATCTCACTGCAAAGCGGGTAACAGTTGCGTTTTAGCACTTACGCTGTGACACTATTTAGTGTCATAAGAGTGTTTTTTTTTCTTAAGTAGAGATGCGCAGAAAGTATGATGGATTTTAGGATGGATTATAGAGCAAACTGAAACCAACTAAACCATGAGCACAAAACCATGCTGCTTTTTCTTCCATACCACTAATTAGGCGGAGTTAAAAATCTTGCCTACTTTCTTTATTAAAAAAATAATACCAAAATTTGCACTTGTATGGATTTCTCTGAAAAATTTTAATGGTCCTGAGATCCACATAATGTTGCAGGGAAACTTACTACTGAAAAGCAAATAGAGACATGTAAAAAAGAAAGATTAGTAAGAAAAGGACCTAGTCTGTGATTTAATTGAAATCAATGGGAATTGTGCCATTTGCCTTTGGTGGCAGCAGAATCAAAGCTGAAACACCAGCTGTAGTTTATTTTAGATTGCTGCCTGTCTGAGTTTAGATTTCAGATATCTCCACAGGGTTCCTTTTCTTCTAACTCTCTACAATTTATGGCAGCAATATCTATTCTAAATATTTTCCTCTACCAGAGGGTCAGCTGAGCCTGTAAGGTCTGTGGGTGAGACAAGCCCTTTCCCTTTTTTCCCCAGAGGGATGTCTGCAAGGTGTGAGTCTGAAGGGGGTAGGTATTGCACCACAGGAGGATGTGCCCCAGGACCGGGCCTCCAAAGGTGCGTGGATGCGAAGGTGAGAGATTTGAGCAAGTTGTGCTACTCAGCACTTCTCAGGTAGAGAGATGGGGAGCAGAAGGCAGCTAAGTGGGCTGGAGATGGAGCAGCCTGCGGGGTGGAAGTCTCAGCAGGTCGTTGGCTGAGAACTGAGCTCTAGGAGTGAGGAACCAGTGGGGAAGATGGGGTGGAAGAGCCTGATGTTGCCAAATCAATCCTTAATCTCTTGGAAAGTGCTGCATTGTTGTGAAACAGAGCACAGGGGGAAATATCCTCATGTAGGGAAGAAGGAAAAAAGGCCTGAAGTCAAAGAAAGAGGCTTGCAGAAGGCAACAGGGAAATGGTATCCATCTTGGATAGATATAACAGTCTGTGTATCATTAACAGTTTTATTTGAGTAGCTGGTAAATGTATATGATTATCTTTTGGTGATGAATGAAAAATAGTAGTCACTCAGTCTTTGAGAACAAAGTAGTTGCTGAGAAATCAGCCTCTTCTGCAGCCCCTACCTGCTCTTTCATACTGGTTAGTGGGAAGGGACAGGCAGAGATTTCTGCAGGAGGTTTAGACAATCAGACAGACAGGGAGAAAATAGTGGTGAGCACTTGAGACACCAAGTGACCTGAAGAGTAGATAACTTTCATGCTGGAGGGAGAAGAAAAGTTTTAGAAAACAAAATACAAGAAAAAAAAATTGAATGTCGGGTAGGGGGAAATGTCTATGGGTCTAGGGCACAAAAGTAGCAGCATCCTTGTGGAGGCGTATATGGAAACTGTGAACACATGTTGAGCTTTGTAACAGCCTAGTCAGGAATCACTGAAAAAAAGAGGTGAGGAGCATCTTAGAGAAAAAGTTGTGGTTTGCAGAACTGCAGAGTTTCCAGGACCACTCCTGCTGTAGGTTGTTTTTCCTGAGAGGTTTATGGAGGCAGAATGTCATGGCTTTGTTTTTTCCCTATCCCTTTTTATCTGGTCAGAGGAGGGAAATGCTGGACACGAAATGGGCACTCAGCTCTGCTCCGGTCCTCTCAGTGGCTAGGATTAAGTCATCGATGAAGCCTTCATATTTCAAAGAAATAATGAAAATCCTCCCACTCTTCCCCCTGCACTTCTCCCACAGATGTGTGTCACTGAAGGTGCCCTGAGCAGACGCTGTCTGACATTATAATAGAAAGCAACTGATAGGCAATTCTCTCTGCTAGAGCAAGCAGAGCTGAAGAGGTAATGTAACCTCCTATAAGCGAGGACAAATGATGACTGAGATGTCTCTGTCACAATAAATTGTACAACACATGCTCTGCTGTCCTTGGGTCTGATCCTGCGTTTCTCGAATATTCTAATGTGCAAGTAATGTTGAGAGGAGTTTTGGGCATGTGGAGAATACAGCTAAGGCTCAACATGGAAAAGGTATTAGCAAATTATTGCATGAAGCACAAAGGCCACCTGGACTTGTGTCTACAAATTTCCAGTGGCAGTAATCAAATGAAGTTTTGTTGAGTTGCTCTAAGTAGGAAGGACGTTTTTGCTTTGCTGAAAGAAACAGTAGAATTCCTGACGCTGAATGTTAATGAGACCATTCAAAACAAAAATAAGAGTAACGTATCTCTGTCAATTCACCCTTCACTGAAAGGGTTATCAAGCATTGGAACAGGCTGCCCGGGGAAGTGAGTCACCACCCCTGGAGGTATTTAAAAGACATGTGGATGTGGTGCTGAGGGACATGGTTTAGTGGTGGACTTGGCAGTGCGAGGTTAATGGTTGGACTTGATGATCTTAAAATTCTTTTCCAACCTAAATGATTCTATGATTCTGTGATTCTGTACTGAAGTTAAAAAAAAACCAAACCAAACCAAAACCAAACCTCAAAAAAACCAAAGCAAAACACATTGTATCAATTTTTAATTTGTTAACATTATTAGTGATAACATGCTTTCTACATCTCTCTGAGCCACAAATAAATAGGTGGGATCCATCCCCCAGTTATCTGTACTAGGTTCTCCTTCCTCATTTCAATATGATTACATTGTGTTGAAAATGCTTTGGGCAAATGCATGCATTCAGATACTCTGTACTGAAACCTCTGAAGAACGAAAGCAATTAGCAGTATAGGGGACCGTACTATTTTACAACATTATCAGTTGTTCAGCTTAAAAATTCAGTCTCTTCTTAACAGGTTTTCTCTGCGTGTTTTCATGAAGCACTTTTGGAGGAAAGTTGCACAGGAGGGGAAAGGGTTCAGGAGCAAGTGATATCTCTGTGAAGTGAAATTTATCTATTCACTGTGAACCCAGAGCCTGACAATCGATTATGGTAAATGTATCAGCCCAGAGGTAAACACAAAGGAATTTATTAATGTGGGTGGAATGATTGGCATGAAATAGAAATAATACTTAGCATTTGTAAAGTAGTATTATTATTATGATTAAATGAAACAATTTTAATCTAATGGTTCAAACAGACAACATCCTTTTTAAAGGTAGGAATCCAAGGCTTGTTGAGGCTTAATAACACACACAGGGTCACACCACAAGTTTGAGGGATAAGCAGCTGAATTAGAAGACCTGACTTTCATTATAATGCTCCACATTAGATGACAATCCACAATAGAAAGAATGGAAATAAAAAAAGACAGATGGAGAATGAAAGGAAACGTGCATAAGTGTTTGAAATAAATATATGCGGTGGGCAAGAATGAAACTGGTAATTGAAACCTTTGCTCACTTTTAAAGAGAATTAAATGTATTTGCTTGCAGTGCATTTGGAATAACAGGCTACTGAAAGGGATGATGAGGCCTGTGAGAGAAAGTGAAAGCATTTACTGAGGATGTTGCTAAAAGCTATATTTTTGCCTCCATTTTCAGGAAGGAATAAGAGGACAGATGGCAGAAATTTCCCAAGGGAGAAAAGAGAATTACTAGAGAAGATCAGGATCAGACCTGCACAGGTGATCATGAAATCAAAATGCTTGAAAACTCAATTTCTCAAGGTCGATATAGCCCATGCCTAGGTAACCAGCTTCTCTGAATTCTGAGGCAAAGTAGACAAAATGAGAAAACTGGGAGGTGCTGGAGGACTGGTAACAGTGTAATATTAGTGATGATCTAGAGAGAATCAAAGTATGTCGGAGTATTGTCAGCTGGGTTGTTTCTATTTTATGTGTGTTTTTTGCACCACTCATCACTGGACTATCTGATCACCTTCAGTAACGTCAGCCATGTGGTCTTACCTCTCTCGGCCTCTCCTCCTGGGAGGAGTGTGTCTTGGAGGGCCTTTTCTCAGGAGCATTTTTTTGTTATTATTAGTCTGTGTATTGTAGAATATTCGTTGCAACAGGATGGGGTGAGAAATGCATCTTGTGCCTGAACTGGAAGGTTGTAGGTAAGGGAGGACAACGCATTTCACATTATCAGTTGCTCCTGGACAAGGTCTGGTTGGACTGGAAATTGCTGGAGATTTAGCAAACTAAGGGCAGGAGTTCCTCCTCCCTTGCCATAGCTGTTGACCTTATCTCCAGCTGATTTGTGCCTGCATTCTCTCTGCTTTAGGGATAAAGACCCTTTTCAGACATGACCATCAGACTCCAGCTGTACAGAGGAATGCGATTCTGTTCCAGTCCCAGTCTAACAACCAGATTTTGTGAGATGTCTTGTTCTTAATTCCGTGGGAGCTAAATGCCTAAACATCTCTAAAATCTGTGTTGACTTTATTCCAATTTTGTCCATCTAGCAGTTGCACAAGTGTACACAGTGTCCCTGTGCTTTTGCATCATTTAGGTAAATACTGTAATATGAAAAGAGACAATAGCCATGGGGAGGGTGTTGGAAAAGCTGAAGAGGAATAGAGTGAGACAGCTTAAATACTGTGATCTGATTATTCATAGCCAGCATGATTGAATGAGAAATAATATGTCTACCAAAGAGAATCTGTTTGGTTTTGAATTCTCTGAGGAAATGCAAAGAATCCCAGTGGACTGACATTGTGATTAGAATTTAACTTATGGACCTTATGGAACAACTGGATATCATAAATGTAATACGGGGCGATCAAACTTATTCAGTGCTGAGGAGCAGGTTCATAGTTTTAGGGAGCCTATTCCAGACCAATGTCCAGAGTGTTAGGATCAGAACTGATCCTTTCTCTTCTTAGTGGATGTCACAGAGACTTGCCAAGGGAGGCGTGAGCTCCAGGAGATGCTTAGAAAGTGCTTCATTTCCCATGTTGTTGGTAATGACTGTTCCTCTTACATCAAATCCTTTTGTCTGGTCACAACTTAACCGATGATGGGTGTGACAATCATCTTTCTGGATCCTGGCTGGACTGCTCTGGAAGAATTAATGTCCAAAGTAAGAACAATTTTTGGACAACTAAGAAAAAGCCAGAGAATATTTTGAGCTGGAACTAACAAGTTACTAGCGCTGACCACTGAACTATGTCAGGGACACATAGGCACTCCTGGATTTCGTATAGCCTCAATTCTCTCTCTCAGAATTGGTAATCTTTAACAAAGAGCATTTTTTCTGACATTAAGAAACCACTTAGAATGTCTGTTGTCCCTTACTCTTATGTTATTACTAAGCCTAACGTAGAAATATTGAGGGTGTAATATACAGCATGTTACCCTCATCTAAAAGGTGCAAGCACTGATGCAGAAAGCCACTTGCCCTGCAAGTATGCCTGGTGTTACCCACAATAAATATCCCTTTGTGGAAAAGAATAGATGGAGAAGAGCTCATGCGTGGCTGATGTCGATTGAAGCTATGTTTGTGCCCAGTACAGTAAAGATATTGTTCAGTACTTATCTTCCTTGTGAAAATATTACTATTGAAATAGTACCAACATACCTATGTGTGTCAATCGTCTCTCATGCAAGCACCAGCTGGGGAAGTTCATTCTGCCCTATCACGTGTGTAAGTGGTGCCTCTTACCTGTGTTGCAAATCATCCCCCTATATTTTGCATGTGTCAGCTGTCCCTGTGGTCACACTGCTGACAATTCTAACTTGATCTGTCTGCACTTCGTTAAGGTAACTCACCAGGCAGTGCTTCTGCATGAAGCTTTGCCCAAAGGCACTGCCATGCTCAAGGTTAGGTGGGGACATTAGGTCCAGCTGTGAGCTGTGTGTGATACATAAGGTACGCAAGCCTGGGAGTAGCCCTTGCAAGTTATACCATGCACTTGAGAAGCTCAGCTCCTTCCTGCCTCTGTGTTGCTCACAGCGCTTAGTGGTTTAGTGCCGCCATTCGCACGGGCCTTCCCCGTCCCTTTCCCAGCAGTGCTGGGGAGGAGAGTTTGTGCTCACACAGCGTCTAAGTCCAGATCAGAGGTGTAGCTCGCTTGAGTAGGATGCAGGTGGTGGGAGTGGGAGTGTGCAATCGCTCGCAGTCGCGCTGGGTGACAGCTAACCAAGACGGCTTCCTCCGCCCACGCGCAGGGCCCAGCTGAGGGTTTTTTTTTCTGTTCTCGCTTGCTGTCAAGATGTGCAGCGGGCTCTCGGTCGGAGCGGGTGGGATGAGGTCACGTCCTCTGTACCATGTCAGAATGGGAGTGACTAGCATCTCCCACCTCAGTGCACGAGGAGTCAGCTTCCAGAGAGGTCTGGTGGCACTGGCAGTTCTTGGTGTGCTGTTGTCCTCTGAGGGCAAGTTCCCTTTGTTCAGACTTATTTCTTACACCGAATACTGACCAAAGTTACATGTTGGTCTACACCAGCAGCAAATTTGTCCCTGGGGTTTTAATCCTTCAGTTGTTTAAACCATACTCTTATGAATGATGAATGTGAAGTGGGCTATGAAGAAGAAAATTAATTCTATCTCAGTTCAAAGTTAGGTGTTCTATATACTTTAAATCAGCTGTATATAAAATGGTCAACCTCTTTCTCATCCCATGGCAGGACTTTAGTTTCTCCTTGATTAGATATGGTGTCTGGCTTAATGTGGGCTGAGGCTGGTTGAGTACACCTGGTTATTGTATTTACTTGTGCAGTAATTGAGATTGATACCCACTGAAATCTCAGCAAGAGTTGAATGAAATTTAATTCTGTTGCAGTCAAAGGTGCTGCTTTGTATGGTGCCCAGCACAGCGGTCCATCACTGGGACTCCTCAGTGCACTGGTAATAAAAATAATAAGTAATAAAAATAATAAGTAATAAAGCTACAGTTGATAATACTTTAGTGAGGTTGTGCTGTTTGAACTGAGGTTTACAAGAGTAGATCCTCACCACATCTTTTGGCTACCTTTTCAAGGAAATCTTAAAGACTTTTTTTTTTTTTCTTTTCTTAACTCTGTGTTCTTTTTATACCTGGGATTCTGTGTACATTGCGTATTATGAGCAGCAAGTACGCACCTCTTTCCAAGCTGCAAAATTCTACTATGGATAGAGTACCAGTAGGGATAATAAATAGGAACTAAATTTACATTCTTCTTTTTTTTTTTCCTTTTTTTTTTTTTAAGCAATTTACATGTTATGCTTCTGGATCCTGAAGCAAAAGGAAATGTGCTTGACGCTAAAATTGGCTTCGTGGCTCCAGTTTTCTCAGCTCTGCACCACCTGCCTCTAATCAAACTGTCCAATTACAGGAAACAATTGTTTTCTTGCGTTCTGTTAAGTGCAGAAATTCATCCACTAAAGGACTTTTTACCAAATGTTGCTTTTAACAAAACCACTTTCACAATTTGTTTGAAAAAAATGTGCTGATGTTTATGTCCAGAATGCATGTTAGAATTCAAACATATGGTCACCAAGATCTACACAAGGTCATTCACAAAACAGTAATATTTATCTTAACTGATTGTAGGGTTTGGAAATCTCTATTGTATTAGGAGCAACTCAGTGGACATTAATAGAATTTCATTATTGTTGTGGTAAGCTGAGAATCAGGCCCTGACCTATAATTATCACGTACATGAAGAGCACTGATAATACAGAGGGAAATTGGTCTCCCTAGATATGCTTCCTTAATGTGAGACAATGACTTCAGGCTGTTTCCGAGCTACAAATCTCCCAGGTGAAGTCTTGCTGGGGTAGAATAAAGTAGAATAAAAAGTAGAGTAAGATGATCCAGCTTTGGTTAACAATGGTTTCCTCGTGAAACTAGATCTTAAACCAAATTATAGCCTTAACACACTCAAGTCAGTCCTACAGAAATACACGAGATCACATGGAGAAAGTGAATACACAACTTGCCCTCTCTCATTTTAACAACGTTTACATGTCTTCACCTAACAACTGCTTTTTATCTGCAAAGAAACAGATTGATAAAGAAAATATTAACAATATCCTCTATAATTTAGGAGCTTGCCATTGATACTAAAGGTATTTGATCACCTCACAAACTTTGTATGAAATAAAATAGACTAAGAGTGTAATGATCCTAGTTAAGAGGCCTGTATAAAAAGACATTTAAAACACTGTAAAATTTCCTTGAGAAGCATAAGACAGTTACTGGAAACTGTTCTGTAGAGGAAACATGAAGAGCTACTATTCACTGTCTCATAACATGAGAAGGTGGGGGGTATTCTATGAAATTGACAGTCGATAAATGCAAAACAGATAGATGAGTAACTCGTAGGCATTAACTAGTAAGCCATCAGCATGTGGAATTAATTTCCATAGGAAATCTATATTAAACTGCAGCACAATTGGCAGCGTTGCTACAGCCATGTTGAGAGGGGTGATGTACTAAAAACTACTTTTTGTTTCCAAAATGTGTTTAATATGTGTCTGCCTACAGCTTGCAGCTATGCTAACTGGATCAATAGACTCTGATTTCCTCTGTTAGTTGCATCAATGCAGAGGTGTTTGGTATACACTAGAAGAAGCTTCGGAAATTAGATACAGTGCACTATATGATAATTTCTCTTTGTCCTCATAACTGTATTTGTCTATGCCTTTTTTTTTTCTCCCACATTTTCCAATTTTTTTTCCTTTTAAATCAAGACCAAGAAGGGAACAATGCTGGAGATTTCTATGTTGGCTGGCTTGTACTGTTTAGCAACTTTTTGTTTGTGTGCTGAAGTGGGGGTTGGGAATATATCACTTTATTCCTGTTATTTCCAAGATTGCTTTAGTCACACATGAATGGTTAATCTTGCTGCATTTATATGGATAGTGCAGTGGTATATAAGATAAGAATAAAAATTCAGTAACTATAGAACTAATCTCCATTGCTTTTAAAAGAGAATAAAAGAGAAGAGTAACCTAACACAAAGCAAATGTTGCTTGCAGCGCAGTAAAACCCAGACAAAATCTGAAATGCTCCATAAAAAGGGAGCCAGCATGTTTACCAATTGTTATTCCTATGGCATGGGTGATTGTTTCGTTTTATTGTGTAACCTGTTATTTATTACAGTGCCCATCAACACGGTAACATCCATTCTTCATACGATGGGTGCAAATATATTTTATATATGTTAGCGAAACAGCACAAGCAAATGCAGCCTGACTTCTCTGGAGCTCTTACCTCCAGAGACCTGAGTAGCCAAGCTAATACCCTGAATGACAAGTGCTTGGGTCTCGTGGAAAGTAGGTATGAAGAGATGCAATTCCCAGTACTCTTAACAGTTTGTGCCTGTGTATGTTTCTAAAAGGAGATATAAGGTTTGGTCCTAAATCTTGGGTAATACAGAGAAGAGGATTTGAGAGCAAAGGTGGTTCAGAGCAGTGGAGAGTGTTGCCTAAAGATTCTTCATATGGGTGAAAAGGAACATAGGTATATATGTTCTATATGTTCCATTATATATAGGTCTGCATGGAGTTTTTAGAGTCATAAGATGCTGAAATGGTGGATATGAAGGTTCCGGTGGAAAGAGTAAGCTTAGTGGGTTGTAATGCAAGGATGAGGGGTATGGGTATAGATGTCCTGGAATAGACACTGGAAATGTTGGGATTGGCAGGAAAAAAGTATCATACAGGGATAATTCCATCATTATAAAAACTTGTCCCCTGTTATATATTGACCCTGTTTTTCCTGCTGAAACAGGGAAAGGTTCACCTCTGATTTCCAAGTTTCCTTTCCTATATTCCACGTGAATGGTCATCCACTGTTGGTGTCTTGCTTTCCAGTTTGAAACATGGTCGTCCTGCCAGCTGTGTATGCATACACATCTGCATGCACAGAGGGTTACTGCCAGCCTGGCCCTGCCTGCAGTGACCTTACAATCTTCATGTGTTTGAATGCGTGGTCAAGATCAGGCAACAAAAAAGAAATGGTATGCTTAAAGAAAGAAAGAAGGATAAAAGCAGAATTTCAAAGCATTGAGGATTCTGCAGGTCTCATAGTGACACTTCCCACCTGGAAACAGGTGCTGAGGTGCAGCCTGTCCCTGCTGCATGGTGGGCAGTGGGCAGTAGACAATATGAGAGCTGAGACAGAGAGCAGTGAAAGCCTCAGCCTGCTGTGAGGACTCCCTGAGGGGGAAGGAAGTCTCTGCATATCAGAAAAAGCTTTTCTTTAGAATTTCTGCTGTTGCCAGTTGTTTCAGGTCCTGGTGCATAAACTGGGTGCTACGCTGGGACGATCTAAATTACACAGGTCTACTTGCGCGGGAGGAATATACTCATTATGGTTTCACACTCTCAGCTCACTCTGGGATTATCCCTGGGCAATGAAATTTTTGTATGAAAGAAAGAGGCACACATGAGTCGCCCAGATACCATCTTTGCTTCCTGCCCTTCACACCCCATCTTACTGCATTTTTCCCACATTTGTCACTAACCAGAATTGTGTTTTGGTGTGGGGCTTGCAACTCATTTAGCCCTATAGGAATAAAAGCCCTGAGTTTAAATCTGTATGTCTAACTTTCCCTTTTGGAAATAAATAGTGAAAAAAAAAAGACTTTTAATCTACATGTGCCACATTACTTAGTTGTGTAGGAATGCCCAGTATCCTGGAAGAAGTGACCCAGGGTCCAGCAAGCCCAACAGCCAGCAGGTGCCCCCAGATGGCTTCAGAAGAAGATGCAAGAAACATGACCTTCAGTGCAGAGCAGAACATGGGCTGAAGGATCACTGTGTTAGGAAAGATCAGCCATGTGATTTTAATCAGGTAATTGCCACACTACCACTGCCAACGACACAACCTTGGAAGAGGCTGTCATAGAAACTGGTGACCCTCCTTTTGAACTAAAAGCAAGAACTACTGGTCAGCCATCCCTGTGGCAATTCCCTTGTGGGTCAGAACGGTATTTGGGTTTGTATTTAACTGTATTGGTCAAAACTGTAATGAGCAAATTTAGCCTTTTTATTCTGGTCACAGCACAAGTAGTTTCTAGAAAGAGACATAGCCTGCAAGATTATGATACTGGTCACGTGGTTTTTTGAGTGGGTAGCTGAAACATTTTAAGTAACCAAAAATAATAGTAGGGAACATACGATAGCTTTTTGTTATGATTTTTATTTCATAGGACAGTCTTTAGCTAGTTATTCATGCCGAAATTCATTACTTTCAGGACTCACAAATATATTTTATGACTATCTAACAGCTTGTCTGCATATTGGAACACAACCTCACAAATAGCAGCACAGAAGCATTTGCAAAATTAATTTAATTAGTATTCTACCAGCTCTGGAGCTTAACTACTGTGAATAGGTGTTGCACAGGCAGTATAGTTTAATGGTTCCTGCGGTATTTTAACTCAGGACTCCACAGCCTCGTTTTTCAGCCTCTATGCTTGTGGAAAGAGGGTCACAAAATCTTTCAGTCTGCCCAGCTGTAAAATGGTATGCATATATTTGGGTAGCTTAACTAAAATTGGTAGCATACATTGAAATATTTGGATGAAAGCTGCTTTACAGTGTAAGCACAAAGTATTATTATTAGAAACATTATTACATTATCAGCAGTGTGGCTTACAATTAAAACCCATGAACTTCTGGCTTTAGGAGCCAGTTTTATTTTTTTTTAACGTAAGTATTCAAGAAATCTAAAATAGACAAAATAAGGACATAGATGTAAAACAAATAACAATGATGTTAACTTTATTAAAAAGCTTCTTTGTGGTATCAGGCAGGAAGTGAAACTGCTTTCAAACTGCAAATATTTCTCAATCATTTCATGCACCAGCAATCTTTGTAATAGGTTTTCTGTTGGTTTTTGCAAAATGTTCAGATGAGCAGATAAAAGTTCAGACACAAGGGGAAAGGCAGTCATTTTTCTTGGATTTCACTAGCCATATATTTCATTCCGTGATTCAAAGTGACCTTAGAGTCCATCTCCGAGAGCAGATGTGCACACCGTAAGTTTGAGCCCTGACTATTTTTATAGGGTCATTCCTTTTTATAAACCAGCAGCACTATATGCTAGCAGCCAGCTAACGGGCTTTGGGTGTTGACTCATGCTTGGTGAGAGTTCAGTCAGAGATAGTTGAAGTAGAAACGGCTCCCAGCTATCTTCCCCACCCTCTGCTGGGGATGCTGCCTTGCCACAGGGCTGGCTGAATGTGAACGTGTGCCGGCACCCCGGCCAGGGGAGCTTATTGCCTGCTGTACTCATGTGAGCCGCTGCCGATTTCAGGCTGTAAACCCTGCTGACTCAAGAGGGGATACTTGTTCTGCTAAACTGTCCCTGGGATGGTCGTTTCCAACAGAGGGACACAGGCGACAGCTGGCAACGGTAAATGCTTCATCCATCCCAGTTAAATCTGCCAGCGAATGTGAATCAACACTTTTAGGTTTTGTGCTACTTGGAACTACTTTTCTGGCTCTAAGTATCATGTTATGTTGATCCCAGAGGGTCAAGTACAAAAGTATTGAGCACTTAGAGATACTAAATGCCCTTGCTCGGTGAATTAATGGGGCTTGAGAGCACTTGGCAATGGTACTGCTCAAAAAAACTTCCATTAAAACTGTTGTTTGACAGAAAAATAGTTTTTTCATTAAAAACGGAAAGCTAGAAAACTGAAACTTCAGCTAGCACATTCACTGCTGCACCTGGGTCAGACTCGGAAAGCACAAGGACTAAGTGTTAATTAGATACCTCTTGACTCAGTAATTCTTGCTAAAAATGCTGCGTGTGGGGCATCTCGAAGAGCAGCAGGTGTTGTGGTAGGTTTTACTTGTCTAATCTTTTAGTTTCTAGACACCACCACCCCAGTCTCTGCATTTATTCAACCAGTAAATGTTTATTCTTGCTGTACAAAAATGGAAATAAAAAGGTAGAAAAAGCACGTGCAATTCAAAATTTCCAAGATGAAATCATAGAATGGTTAGAGTTGGAAGGGACCTTAAAGATCATCTAGTTCCAAACCCCCTGCCATAGGCAGAGACACTTCCCACTAGACCAGGTTGCTCAAAGCCCCATCCAGCCTGGCCTTGAACACCTCCAGGGATGGGGCATCCACAACTTCCCTGGGCAACCTGTTCCAGTGCTTCACCACCCTCACAGTAAAGAATTTCTTCCTAATATCTAATCTAAATCTACCCTCTTTCAGTTTAAAACCGTTACTCCTTGTCCTATTGCTACACTCCCTCATAAAGAGTCCCTCTCCAGCTTTTCTGTAGGCCCCCTTTAAGTACTGGAAAGCTGCTGTAAGGTTTCCCCAGAGCCTTCTCTTCTCCAGGCTGAACAACCCCAACTCTCTTTGCCTGTCTTCATAGGAGAGGTGCTCCAGCCCTCTGATCATCTTTGTGGTGCTCCTCTGGACCCACTCCAACAGATTCATGTCCTTCTCGTGTTGGGGACCCCAGAGCTGGACACAGAACATAACACCCATGCTAGGAACAGAACTCCATGTGAGGTCTCACGACAGCAGAGTAGAGGGGCAGAATCACTTCCCTTGCCCTGCTGGCCACCCTTCTTTTGATGCAGCCCAGGATGTGCTAGGCTTTCTGGCCTGCGAGCACACATTCTCATCAACCAGCACCCCCAAGTCCTTCTCCTCGGGGCTGCTCTCAATCCATTCTCCACCCAGCCTGTATTTGTGGTTGGGATTGCCCTGACCCGATTCCCAGTGTTCAGATGTGAACTAGTTTGAACATTTACTGGGTTACATTTCAGTCAAATGTTTGCCTAAATTTTGACAAATTGAACTTTGGTAAATTGAGAGAAAATTGAGTTTTTTAAAACCTTTGCAGACTTCTTGTGAGGATGAAATCATCTTAATTTTTGTAAGAAAATATATTTAACAATGTCTAACAGGTCTAGACACTGGCCTGCGATTTGGGAGACCTGGATTCAATTCTCTGTTCATTGTGTGGTTTTCAACATATCACTTAGTTTTCTGGTGCCTCACCTCAGCATCTGTAAAACAGGGGTGGTGTGTTTGCCTTGCAGAGGTGTTGTGGAGATCAGTACATTGAAGAGTGTGATGTGCTCTACCATGGTTGTATAGGACAGTGAAGAGTCTGAAGGCTGTATATTTGTTGTTCCCTGGATTCCTATTCTTGACATTTTGCTTTGCCAAACAGGGAAAATCACAAAGTTTTCTAAAGTCACAGCAGTCTGCTGTTCCTGGTCTGTTTGCCTGCTCCAAAGTATTTATTAGAAAGTTTTATTAGAATCTTTGCAGTGACTTCATATACTTCGTGTTGGACTTTAATGACTTCAGGGCCTGTATGGACCAATGTATTTATTGTTGTGTGCTGAACGTCCTTACATTTCAGAGGCTGATCTGAAGAATGCTGAGAGCTTGTCAAAGTCTACATTTCATTAGATACTATGCACTTGTTTGATATCCACAAATTTCGCAAGCCTGACACTAACGGGAAGGAAAGCGTTTAGTACATAAAAAGGATTGCTCCATTTTCTCCACTTGCTCCTCAAAACTTTTAGATAGCTAACGGTAGTAAGGTAAAGCCTACTGATATCATGGTGCATTACAGGAGGGCAGAGTCCTCAGTATCACAGGCAATATCAGTCACAGGACAAGACAACTGGAAGGAGAGGATGGAGCCTCTCCAAGCCTTGCAGGGAGTCGGTGGCTGCAGGCTGTGCTCTGGATGTTCCAGGAACCTTGATTCATTATCGTTAGTGCACTGTTTGCACAGCATTTGTAAATGCTGTAGAAATGTTTATAAACAAGTGTCAGATAACAGAAGAAGTACTTGATGAGCTCTCTAGTCACACAGACTGCATGCAGATTGAGAGGCACCAATGATGATGAGAAGCTGAATGATTTCTAACACAATTTGGAGGAGATGGATGGGGATGATGTGTTTAGCACCTGAGTGAGTTCATCAGCTCCAAATGGCTCAGTTCTTAAATCTGTGTTTGGTGGAGCAGGTTGGAAGTTTTAAGATCATAGGATCATTCAGGTATAGAAGGGACCCTGGAAGATCTCTTGACAAACCTTCTACTCAAAGTCGGGTCAGCTAAAAGATCAGACCAGGTTACTCAGGGCTTTGTCCAGTCAGGTATTGAAAACCCCCAGGCATGGAGATTGCACAACCTCTTTGGTCAACCTGTTGCCCTCCTTGATTTCATTGCAAAAAGCCCTCTTTTTCCTCAGATCCAGTCTGAACCCCTTTACTTACAACTTATGCTCATTGTCTTCCCACTATGTACTGCTGTGAAGAACCTGCTTCCATCTCCTTGATAACCTCCATACAAGCACTGGGGGTCTGCTGTTAGTCCTTTCAAAGCCATCTGTTCTCCAAGCTGAACAAGCTCACCTCCCTCAGCCTCCGCTCATTGGGCAAGTGCTCCAGCCTTGGTGGCTTTCTGCTGAACTCACTCTGTTTTGTTGATACGCTGCTTCTCTGTTATACAGATTTACAGGATGAAATCTAAGTCCTTTAAAATCAAAAATTTCCATGGGAAATTTCAGTTTTTCCTGTAGAAAACCATTTCCAGTTCAAATGTGGTCCACGCAGCCAGCTGATGGGCTGCAGGGCTTCTGGCCTCACTGGCTCTGTAGCATTGCAGCCGTGGTTGGGGCAGTTAGTCAGCTGGCATTGCCAAGGTTCTCACTCAGTTCCAGGACTTCTGAAACATTACTCTGGACTTTCCAGAATGAGGTACTGTGTAATTTCAGGGAGGAGAATTTCCAAAACTATTGACTTTGTATAAGGCGCAGGCTGAACCTACAAATCCTTTTATTTTAATTTACCTAGAGGATTGTGAGAAATGGGCAGGAGAACCTGTCATTAGTAAAGTGTTTGTTTAACAGAATAAACTATTTCCCTCTTTACTGTAGACTTCAGATTCTGAACAATTATTAACTTGTAGCCTTCCCTCTTCCTTCCTTCCTTTTCTCTTTATAGTTGGACCTAAGGTTTTGCATTTCTCTCTTATCTACTGCTTTCAATGTGTTAATAGTGAATTTTTGTGGGATTGCATAGGCAAAAAGCAGAGGATGTTCCAGAGGGGATGTTAAAGGAACAGCAGTATAATTAATTATTGTTTTTTATTAACAATTGTTCCGTTATAGATATAATCCTAATTCTTCCCATGTGGGCAAATTTAGAGTGTCCTAGGCAAGCTCGAGAAGGGGCTGTGTTGCTAGTCCTGGTGCATCATGTAAATTGGCCTCCTGTCCTTCTCTTACCCTCCCTGCTCTATCACCAGGCCAACAGCCATGTGGACTTGGGACTGACTCTAAGGTAGGTGACATCATCAGAAAAGCCATACATTTCTGACTGGTATGGCTTTGTATTAAGAAAATGAGGCAAAAGAGCCAGTAAATTTCATTCATCCACAGAAGGTGCCTCACAGCGTGAGGTTGAGCTGGTGGACTTCCATGCCACAGGAGGTTGTAAATGTGAATGCCGTGCTGGATTGAAAAAAGCCTAGAAAATGTTATGAACAGTTGTAACATTTGAAGTAATAAGACAAGCTTAATTAAATCTCATATTTCAGGACATTGGTTAGTCTCTGTAGGGATCAGGAAGGATTTTCCCTTATCCATATACAGCATTTCATAATTGGCCAGGTGCATTATGGGGTTATTGTCTTTCTCTAAATCTGAGGCAGTGATTAAATGTCTCTGCTAGGAGTGGGATGCTGGACTTGAGCATTTGGCCTGATGTGGCATGGCAGATTTGATCTTCCTTTCGATTGTCAGTTACCTTCCCTTGTGGTTTTTATTGTGATTCTTGCAATATTTGATGTTTCTCTAGCTCCTGGATGAAAGCAATGGCATTGAGAGTCTTGGCTGTCACCAGGATACTAATTTTTTAGCCCCACTATCAGTACAGTAAGATTTGGAAACATGACCAAAGCCTCTGAAATAGAAGAAAACCCAGGCCATTTTTACTGCATTGTATATTGCATTGGTTGCTAATACTCTCTTTACGTGTCCCATCTCAGAGCAACTACGTAATCCATAATCTTGTCCTCTAATGAAAACAAATGAATCAAGTGGGATAATGCTCCTGACCTTTGAAGTGCTCTGAGAGATGGATAAGAAGGTGGGGTTTGTGCCTGCATGTTCTTCATGGCTGCACTAGTTGTGACTGCAAAACTATTTCTACTGAAACATTCAATGGTCATGTAGCTGAAAGCCTGGAAAACTTTACTCTTTTGGGATGGTTGAGAGGAGGATGTAGGCCCAAAGCTAGATGTTGTCTATGCCTGCTTAATTCCTACCTGTTATATGACCCAGCTTGCTGGAGACTTAAGTTGCTGCTTAGATCTCCCACGTTCTTGAAGTCCTAACGTGGTCATGCAAAGGGTACAGGTGTCTGAAACGGTGGCTCACTCGATGCAGGGCAGACGTGAGGTATTGGGTCTTGGCCAGGATATGCCTGCAGATGTATTCTGTTACCCTGGTGAGAAATGCTGGGGGCACCAGCTGAGACCTCATCTGCCACTGAGTGTAAACCCCACAGCAGAGATGCTGTGAGTTTCTGACTGCTGTATACAGATACACAACCTTTTTGAGTTTTGTACTGGGGCAGCCACCAGTTATATCCATCGACCAGCTGCTCATGATCACTTTACTGGGGCCAGGAGAGTGTGGAAGAGGGTCAGAGGAAACTTGACCAGCCTGTTGTATCTTGCCTGGCACATTAAAAGCAATCAAATTCCTATGCTGTATTTCTACAGAAAGGCCAAAATTGCTTTAATTAAAAGGCCTTTTGTTAAAAGACCTCTCTTTAACATGCTTTGTAAAGAAGCATTTACAAATCATTAAGATTCCTACTAATTGTCACTGATCATTGTTCACAGTGAACTAGGAGCAAAAAGATATATGGTACTGGCCATTTCTTAAATAAGGAAGGGCCAGTCCCTACCCTGAGGCGCTTAGTTATTGCCCAGCATATGTATTGGGTGATGCAGGAAATATGAAAATGATCCCAAATTAGTTTAGTGTGGAAGCTTCTGATAATGTTTTAATAATATGGACTTTATGCAAAAATTTAGCTTTCTTCTCAGTAATTAACGCTTGTGAGAGGTTTAATATGTATTTATTGAGTATGTTGCGATACTGGCACATGAGCAGAATAATAAGGGGCTGTGTATGCATGAAAGGGTTTTCACCTGCGTGTTGACTTTTAATTCTTTTTTTAAAATGCTGAACAATAAGGTTTATTCTAAATTAAAATAAGGAGATGGTTTATTCCTCCAGAGTGACAGTGGTAAAAAATTTAATTTGCGTTGTACTAAATTCCTCTTACCTGTTTGCAAGACAATGACATGGTGAAATGTTTAGGTTGTGTGCAGAAATCAAAACTGCACTACTTGCTTGGTACGTGCAGATCTTTGGAAGGTAAATTTGCAGTGTATGAAAAAATTCTTTGCAGAATTTGCAGAAGGTTATCTGGTGCACGTATCATCTGTTTATTAGTCAAATAATTTGCTTTTAAGTGAAAGTAAGTGAAGAACAAATACTAATGACACCCAGAGCCAATGAAAAATGGTTTCAGTTTCTTGAACAGGGCACCTAGATGTGAATCATCGTATTTTCACTGTCGGAAAAACCTGAGTGGTTTTTCCTCAGGGTAACAAAGGTACATGTCAACTGTCTGAATACGAAAGCTCAGTGAAGGCAACACACGTTAGTTTTACCATGAGGTAAACTCCCTCAGGTCAACCCCAGGCAGGGGGACAACACTCGTCTTGGCAAGTCACCTCATGGTAAAACTTGTAGTGCCTCATTGTCACTATTTTTTTACTCAAGGTAGCTGACGTGCGTGTTAGGTACCCTGAGGTGAAAATGCTGCCTCTTTATCAGCAACCACCAGCCCTTAGATGCATACGTGCAGGCCAACACTGTGCTTCCTGGCCATCCCCAGGTGTGACAGTCAGCCTGTACCTTTGCCTACCCCATCTCTTTCTGCCTTTCCAGTGCTCTTCATGACAGAAAGTAAGTCCAGCATCCCTCATGAATTCATTTCAACCCACTTCTTTCAACAAACCTGGCTCGTAAAAAGTTCACAGTCTGTCAGAGAGGTCCTTTTAACTAGTTTCTGAAAGGTGTAATATCATTGGAAATCACCGCGTAGTGTGTATTCTGCAGCCCTGAATGCACTGTAGGCACTGAGGGCTCCTTGCATCACACTTTCTTCCTCACGGGCTCTCTCTAGACTCTTCTCCCATCTACTGCTTCTTCAGGCATTCCTGACGGCCACAGTTTTGCTCTCTCGTGCTTGGAATATTCCCATTTTAATCTCTACCAAGAAATAGGGGCTTCCTTATCTCTCTCTCCCATCTCCCTCTCATTTGCTGAAGGTCCTTTATTTGTTCCTGTGCTAGGAGCTGGGAATACACTTTTCCTTCCTGCCAGTCTTATCTCCCAGATAGAGCAAAAAGAAGTAGTAAATTATTCAGTTGCCCACATTTTAGCTGTAATGGGGTGAGAAGCAGATGGTTAATAGCAACTGTTATTTTTCTTTTCAGTATATAAGCCATTGCAGGGGGAAATAAAGGTGTTGGTTTGGCTAGGGAGAGGCGAGGGATTGCATGCATCCTGCACTTTTCTCTTTGGGTGAACGGGCTGTCATCAAAATCATATGGTCTGTGCTTTGATTTGTAGAACTTCTCCTGAACATCGGGCTTGCCTGGAGATGACATTCAAAAGTTCCCATATTACAGGCAGACAGATGAATGCCCTCAAGCTGAAAGTAAGACCTTGCTTGACTCAGAAAACTAATGTCATTTTCCTGGTGTTGTTATTGAAGGTAGTGTTATACTCCTGTGTGTCTGAACATGACAGCAGTTACAGCATGGGTAAGTGCTTATAATCAGCTGTGATAGTGTTTATTTTAGAAGTCGAGTGAATCACTAGAAATCTGCTTGCTGAATGATTTTATCGGGGAAAACTGTTGCCTTACAGCTATGTAAACTTACAGACAACCAGAAAATGATGTGGTACCACGGCATCACAACACCTTAGATACATTCTATATTCTAGGTATGGAGAACGTCTCAATTCAGCAGGTTTTATTTGAGAGTGCTGTTTGCTTGTCAGCTACTCTTTTTCATTTCTGTCCCAGTTTTCTTTCCTCTGATGAGAAATGGTGTTTTCCCATCTCCTCTTCCCCTACAACTCAAAATGTCTAGTATTCCAGTGTATGTCTGCCACCACTCTATGTTCCTGTTATTGAGTTATTCTGCAATATTGTTTATTGTCTTCTCCTCCCACAAAGCTTTAGCAGCAAAGGGCCAGAGTATTCTGATCACATCTGTGTGACTCCCTAGATGTGACTCTAAGCTCTGCTAAACCTGCCCAAGATCAAACTCTTGATTTGTTTGTGAGTTCAGGGTTCTTATCCCCAGGTCCTGTGAGTGATCTCTTCATGTGGGTGGCCTGCGTGCTAAAAGGTTGGGCCTTGCATTTTTCTAGCCAAGTCACGTGTGGGCCTCTGGAATCTCAGAAATTTTCCACTTGATAGAAGAAGGGGACTTCAGAAGCACTGCTATAAGTACGTAGAAATATAGGGTGAGAAAATGTTTTGGTGTGCTGATACTCTACTCTCCTGCCCACTTTTGGGAAACAGTGGTATATTTCTTTGAAACTGCAGTTTGGCATACTAGTGGGTGTGGGCTGGTTTTCACCAGAGTTTACTCGGCTGTCACAGAAATGGCACGGGGACTTGGAAACCTGCAAGATGCAACTTTAAACTTGCATCAGGTACATCGGTATGCCTGGTCTTCGGTGAATTTTGAATTGACCCTTATGTCACGATGAGAGCTTCCTGAGGGTCAGGATACTGTGAAGGGAACTCTGCCCCTTCGAAATCAGTATGTTAAAGGTTCAGCAGATGTATTGAATGAATAACTTTTGGATTCCTGCATTCCTTTAAGATGCAAGTCACTGTTTTTGACAGACATACAGGCTTATATTATTAGTGAATGGTCTCAGCAGAGGCAAAATACCGTTTACAGGTGAGAGAAACGATCAGCTTCCTTTGCCTTTAAGGAGAACATTTTCAGATTTTTCACAAGCAGATATGAGTTTACAGTTCTTGAACACAAATGACTTCGGTGAAGGCTTCTGTAAGCAATATGGTGGGTCATTAAAGGTCCACAGAGGAGGCACTAAGTGGTGACAAGTATCTGCAGGTGAAAGCCAAGTAGATAAATATAAGGTACTTTGGCACCTGTTTTCTTATCTAACCTTTTAAGATTGTCATTAACAGTTTCCTGTTTATCCTTCAGTTGAAATCTCTGCTCACCTTGAAGAAGCCGATTGTTCAGTGAGAAGACTCATTAGGAACTGCATCTTGCTCCATCGCAGCAATTGGGCAGTCAGCCCTGAGGTTTTATTCCCAGTTCTGGCTGCTTTGTGTAACAAAATGTTGCTGAAGACTTGTATCTTTGGCCATCAGAACTTATTTGCTTTAAAGCTAAAGGTTGTATGGTTTTCATTTTTTAATTTTTTTTCTTCTATTCTGTTTCTTTTTTTGGGCCCATTTTAAGATTAAAACCAAGAGGTATCTCAGGGGGTTTATGGTTGGCTCACACTATACAAAATTACACACAGTAGGAAATCTGGGGACTTCTCTCTCTTGCTTCAGTGACTCTAGCAGCTTGCCCAGCAATCCTACAGTGACATGTTGTAAGGGTCATGGGTTTGGAGCAGAGCCAGCAGTGGTGTTAGGAAGCAGAATTCCTTATGACTCTACTACATTTTTTCTTTTTTTTTTTTTTTTTTTTTTTT